>CM070560.1:3365590-3458090 GCA_036346405.1 Phyllostachys edulis | reverse complement strand
ATGGATCTTGTGAGTACTCCATTGGGAAGTGGCATTATCTATCGACAACCAACAATTCTTGAGCAACAAGAACACCAAGCAACAAGTTGAGAATTCTTTTGAAATGTGACAATGGTTGCTTGGTGTTCTTGTTGGGTTTAAAGACATTACATGCTCAAGAATGGTTAGTTGTCGATACATGATGTCACTTCCTACACTCAAGGCCCACGCCACTTTCTCAACATAGCGACGCCCAATTACTTATTGACAACATCCGTGGATGTCCCGACGATCTCCTTGTATCCATACTTTTTAAACTTGCAGGGCTCAATGAGGTTACCCATGGCTACTGCCTCATCCTTCTCATGTCATGTGGACGATCCCTCCAAAGTGTCTGAGAGACTATGAATAATATATATATATATATATATATATATATATATATATATATATATATATATATATATATATATATATATATACTCTATCACGCATTTATTTCAAATTACAAACCGTCATGATATATACTTATCACGCATTTGTTGTAGCCACAAACCGTTTGTGATATATACTTATCACAGACGGTTTCAGTTAATAACTGTATGTGAAAGTATGCATCACAGATGGTTTGAAAACCGTCTATGATGACCTCATGTCATCACTGACCCATAAACTCATACGGCTCACGAAACCGTCTGTGATGACGTTTTTGAACCGTCTGTGAATACCTTTTCTGTAGTAGTGGAGGGACACACACGGAATCGAGCGTCACACTGCAACACAGGACGCGATTTTCGGTATGCGCTACAGCACAATAATCATATATCACACTTCATAATAATACGTCTTGAACTGACTATACCTATATATGTAATCCTATTTTTGCAAAGGTCACCAAAGAAAACAAGATCACCTATGTGCATTCTACGCTTGCCGTTATATGCGAAGAAATCATGAGTGCTAAGACAAATGATCTAGAAGTTTGTCAATCTCGCAATAATTAATTCCTAATTATAAATATATATATATATATATATATATATATATATATATATATATATATATATATATATATATATATATATATATATATATATATATATTACTTTACCGCTAGCTTATGGGCATTAATCTTGATTTAGATTCACTCGTTATGAACGAGATCTCGAGGTTCGAGGAATGCTCTGCGGCTTCATCAAGACGGAGATCGTTAACGCCGACAGAGAGTTTCACTCCATCGACACCGCTGAATGACCTTCAAACAATTGATTCAATTGTAATTCACTTTGAGTAGTTGTAATTCAATTGTAACTCTAGCGACAATAATTGAACATATTCTTTTGTAATTGATTTTGAGTTGTAAATGGTCACTTTGAATTGTCAACAATTGATTCATCTATGATTTATCTGTTTTCTGCTTGCTTGTTTCAGAGGGCATGGCTTGCAATTCCTGAGGCTAGCCGAAAATCAGAAAAAATTTAGTGAGGTATAAGGAATTATCACAGACGGTTTTATGGTATAAACCGTTTGTGAAGGCATATTATCACAGATAGTTTATACGATAAAGCTATTTGTGATAAGTTGGATATCACAGACGGTTATTTGTACTAACCGTCTGTGATATGTATCCAATTATAAACGGTTTGTAAATAGAACCGTATATGATATCCTTCATATCACAGACGGTTGTTGGTGGAAACCGTCTGTAATAGTAGGTTTCAACAAAAAAAAACCGTCTGTGTTATGACTTATCACAGACGGCTCAAAAACCGTATATGATAACCGCCTGTTATCACAGACACATAAATTCAGACGGTTCAAAAATCGTCTGTGATGACGATTTCGAACCGTCTGTGATGACCCTTTGTGTAGTAGTGGGAGATTTGAATCAATTATTGTAATTGCTAAAAAAAACCTAGATCAACAGTTGTAAGATGTTGCTACAACTTTTCAAGGCTTCACTAACACTTGAGGGTTCTAGAAGAACCAAACTTGAACCGTCTTTTCAACAAGAAGCTTAAACCCTCTCTTAACCTTATTCTTTGGTCTCGTGGTGAAGCTAGTTTCATTAATTTGGACATACATGCGACCTCGATCGAGGCAGCGCACGGATCATTTCATTTGATATGAAACCTCCTCGTGTCTGGTAGAGCAATGAGATAACATGGATGCAAAAGCTTGTTCATTTCTTAAAGTTAATTGAAAACAAATGAGACCAAAATTAATACATTCAAAGCATATGTAGTATTGAATTTCTTGGGCATGATTTTCAAGTCTTCGATCATTTGTTCGGATAAAATTATTTTCTTCCAGCCACAGACCATTCCAAAGAGAATATATATCACAACTTTTACAGCTAGCAATTATATATAACCGTATCAAAGCAAAAGTCAAATGAATATAGTGCAATCTGACTCAATCTCAACAACGATATTCTGATAGGGAATTTAGCTCTATCTTTCATGTTTGTTTTATGTATTCAACTCCAAATTGTTTTGTCACACTTTAATCTAGGGTGCATGCATCTTTGGATAGTTTATGTAAGAAATCTTACATTTTTACGTTGTATATGTTGTAATGGGAAAAACGCATTTCGTTTAATTAATTAGGTGCAAATTCAACTTGAACAAGAATTATTTGTTTATATATATGTATGTGAAATTCACTTGCAAATCAATATACCATTGTTTGTTGACCTCATAAGCAATTATTACTACTCAACATATAAAATATACTACTTTTTATACCAAAATGTTGAGCTTAGTAAGGAGCATAGCTCCCTCAATAATGTTGGAACAATTCATTTACAAGTGTTAAAAAAATTGCATACTAAAGTAACAGACCAACTCATCGCAAAAGAAAATAACACACATCAATTGGCTTTGTTAATCAAGCAAGTTGCGTACGAATCGTGACCTAGATCGAAGGCATTAATGGAAGATAAATTATTGTTCCTTCTTCCACATGATGCACCTTTCGAATTGAATTCGTCAAGCGGATACCATACGGCAAGAATAGTTGCCACTCGGTTATGATATCGTCAGGACATGTATGCGACAAAATATATGGGTGGCCTAGGATTTATTAGCGTGTTATATATTCTCTTTAGCGCAAACTTGTGAGAATTATTTGATCCATGGGAATTTACATTAATTAATTGACACAAGACAAAAAATATATCAAGTTCAATGTACACATTAATATTTTGATTGATTGAATAAGATGTGTTGCTTATCTTAATTTACCATGAGATTGATCGATATACCCTATCAATGCTGTTGTACATTTTGTGTTAAACATTATTCTGTTAGGTAATTTTACTTTGTATTTATGAGGAGAAAAGAAAGCACCAACAGTATCTAGACGACGTAGGAGCATATAGAACAGATATATATATATATATATATATATATATATATATATATATATATATATATATATATATATATATATATATATATATATATATATATACAATAACGATCATGAAATTACAGCCAATTAATTTAACCTATGCGGTATTCATCAAATTATATATCCTTCATTGTTGCATCTTTGTGGTGTTCCCAAATACATATTAATATGTGTAAAAATGAAGAATTGGCTAGAAAAGATAATGGAACAATTGGGGAGAACCAAGATAGGTACGAGCTAGCTTATCTGTAAGAAAACATACATTGTTCAGTCTCTTAATTACCTAGCTAGTTTCTCCCTTTGATACGTACAAGTATCCAATTATGTGCCTAACTTCCATTTTATCGCCACATTTTCCACCCCCACCATCGATCCTAGCTTACTTCTAAAAGCATCTTAGCTAATAAGTACATATACGGATATATATCGACCATCAGTAATTACATGGAGAAAAACACAAGAGCTAGCATTTTTTTCGTTTACATACATATATCGGCACATATTAAGAGAAAATTACCATTGGGAATTATGTATATGTGCAAGAGGAAGCATGAAATAAAGAAAGCATGCATGATGAGCAGGTCAATGGGTACGAGTTAGCTAGCACCGACCGGATCAGCCGATGGATGCAATTTAGTGAGGTCGGTGACTTGGTCCACAAGGGGATCGTCCACCGGATCGATATTTAGTACATGCATGCGTAGAAGAAGAAGCAGCAGCAGCAGCGAGAGGAGCTAGCTAGCTTGGAACTTGGAAGGAGCTTGGATGGTGCAGGTAGCAGCAGTGCATGCCACAGAGACCGGCTATAGCTTTTAATGCGGCACCGCATGCCGCATGGAGGATCGCAATGCCCTTTCCCTCAGGAAGCCTGTGTGTTCCTATTGGTCCCCGGCCGCCCCCTTGAATCCTTGATGCATCACCCATCTAGATTGTTCTTAATCTCTCTCTCTCTCTCTCTCTCTCTCTCTCTTAATTGAGACTCACATATCTCATCTCTTATCCGGCCGATTGGGAGTATTATATATGAGTGGTTAACTCGGGCTTAATTATGCCCTAATTAACTAGTTTAATGATCAACTCCTGACAAGAGTCATGGACACCGAACGAGAACGTACAGTACGTAGTAAGTAGGAATAAACGAGTGAAAATGTATAGTAAATATATTATATGGGACTAATTATTGGTGTATGCCGTAGCTGTTGATTCAATTCGTGCGGTGCGCGCGAGCTGACTAGCTGACACCGCGTGCGCACGAACAAACGTACAGGCACCGATCGATCGAAACCAGCAATTTATTTCTACATAACCAACACTGCAAAATTTGTTGGTTGGAGGCTTGGAGCTAGCAACAATCGCATGTGTATGCATGGAGTAGAAACAGTCGGTCAGTCGTCAGTGTATACTGAATATTACAAGCTACTGGCTGGCTGAGCTGGCCCTGGTACTTAATTATTTTTCTGGTCATCTGTGCAGTTCGATCGATCGCCGTGGAGCAATCGATGAAGCGCGATGCTATTAAAGAAAGAAATGGCTATATATATATATATACACACACGTAGGAATAAGGAAGCTGCAACGCGACGCGTGCAACCAATAACAGTAAGTGATGCAGCGGCGGTCCGGTTGGTGCACGCGCCGGCCGCGCGCCGCCGTGGGATCTTAACTAACGTACTCGATCGAGCTGGCTCACGATCGGTCGACCAATAGTAAGGCCATGCATGCGTGTTTTCCTCTCTTATAAGCTAGCGCTCGGGCCAAACATCAACGACGTACTCTGCTCTGTTCGAGATGCTGAACATTTATGCATCCAGCTGTACGAATTAACCGAACTGGAAATTCCGGTGAAATTCCGTCCGCAGCGGTAACTATAGGTATTTTAGAACCGATCTTAATTACGTAATAATTATTTGATTAGTTTTGCTATTTTTAAGTCGACTGAATTTTCTTAAGTTTAAATCAATTGTAGTAACCATTGGATTTGTGTAGAGATTGATGTGTCATATGATTAGGTGTTGATCTAATGAATAAAAAACGTGACTTATACATAAGAAAATTTCAGTCACCTTACGAATAGGCAGTCCCTTGTTTAATTCGGGGGGTCTCTCAGACTCAAATCACGCAGAGAAAAAGACACATAGATTTTTATACAGGTTCAGACATTCTCCGGAGAGAATAACCCTACTCCTGTATGGCTATATTGAGTATACTGGTTACAGATCAAGAGAAAGACTCAAGTCTAATGTCTTGTACTCCTGATTGCCTCTTTCGATTGTCCTCTCCCTGTCCTCTGCTGATTCCACACTTTATATAGTGCTCGAAGTGGCTGACGGTTTCTCCAGTCTAAAAGGCGCTTCAACGCTTTAGATGATGAAGTAGTTACTGGAGATTATTGCTGGTGTAGTAACGTCCTCATGTCACCAGACGGTTATCATTAGGGCAGAGAGTTTAATCGTGCAATTATTCCAGAGAATAACAGTGTATACTAACTGTTTAGATCCCCTAATTAATTGTGCCTACTTGTCTGCAAGCTCAATCAATTATAGGGTAGTCGTAGAAGAACTTACGACTATGAGGTAATCATAGAAGAACTTACGACTATAGGGTGGTCGTAGAAGAACTTACGACCACGATGTCGTCGTAGAAGGACTTACGACTATAGGGTGGTCGTAGAAGAACTTACGACCACGATGTCGTCGTAGAAGGACTTACAACTCCAGCTTCTCCCTTATGAATATTAAAGGGTATACTTAAGAACCATATGATGATATTATTGTCTATAATAAGAATTACAGATAAATAATTAAATGAAGATTATTAGATCCCGTCACTATTAAAGAAAGAAATAGCCATATATATATAAGGAAGCTGCAACGCGACGCGTGCAACCAATAACAGTAAGTGATGCAGCGGCGGTCCGGTTGGCGCCGCCGCCATGAGATCTTAACTAACGTACTCGATCGAGCTGGCTCACGATCGATCGGTCGACCAATAGTAAGGCCATGCATGCGTGTTTTCCTCTCTTATCAGCTAGCGCTGGGGCCAATTAAGCATCAACGACGTACTCTATCAGCGGCACTCCGTCAGCCGTGCGAATTAACCGAACTGGAAACTCCGGTGAAATTCCGTCCGCTGCGGCACTCCGTCAGCCGTCCTCTGCTCCGCCCCGAGAGAGATGGCGTTCCGCCGTGTGGTTCTTGCCGTCACAAAAAGTGTGGGCTGCCCTTGCCTCGGGCCAGCTGGTTGAACTCTTGCTGCTCCTCGGTTTAGCTAGCTGGGGTCGCTAGCTGCTACGAGTACCACTATGGTGAGCATGGAAAACTACCTACTAAGCAAGCTCCAAATTAAGTGCAAAGTAAGCAAGCAAGATCACGTCACGTCAAACGTGCATGCCTGCGGTGTGGATCCGATCGAAAGCTTCCTCCTTTCCACGTCAAACGTGCATGCGTATACAAGGCAATATTACTGTATAAGAAGATCTTTGCAACGAAGTTTTTACTCTTGTCTATGGATTACATGGATATATATTTATAGTAGTATATGAAAGACTCCGTATAAATGTAGAACTGTATGTTGAAGTAGAAAACGAAATTCGTATCACACTCGAACTCAACAATCTCCACCTTTAGACGAATTCCTTGTGAAACTCGCAGGCAGTCTTAGATCTCTCCGTTCGGGGGAATTCCACTACTAGAAATCCTCATTTTCCTAGTGAGTAATATACTTGGGAACATACCCAAAACTGTAGGGAATTGGCACTACCAGGAAACGGAGGAAACCTGACGGGCCTGAATTATACTGACGGGCCCGCAACGACCGTCAGGCTTTACTATTTGCTCACGGGAGTAGTAACTCCGTCGGGAAAATTCGCAATTTTCAGACGGTTATAACAAACCTATCGATGAAATGCAATTTCTGTGACGGTTACAACCATCCGGATTGGAAAAAATGAGAGGAACCTCGTGTGTCTTGTGCGCAAGAAAAAAAAGAGGAAACTGAAAAACCTAGATCCAAATCCTCTAAATCGATCCATTTCCCCATTCTCCTCCACCCCGCCTCCCCCGCCCTTGACTCCACCCGCCATGGCTCCACCACCGCCCGCCCACCCCACCCACCTCCCCGCCTCGACTCCACCCCCGCCGCCCGCCTCCACCCGCCGCCCAACTCCACCACCCCGCCCGACTCCACCCGCCCGCCTCCACGCCTTGCCCTCCTCCCCCCGCCCGCCTCCACCACCCTCCGGATCTCCACCCCCGCCCAGCTCCACCCCTGCCGCCTCGCTCCACCCCACCCCTGACTCCACCTCCGCCCGCCTCCACCCCCCTACAGGACTCCACCACGCCTGGGACTCCACCCCGCCCAGCTCCAAAGACGCCCAGCTCCACCACGCCGCCTGGGACTCCACCACGCCCGGGGTTTACCACCCGGCCGAGACGGAGGTGCGCCAAGCCCATCTCCCGGCCCCCGGCCCGGCCAGCGCCTCTTCGCCTCTCCAGCTCTCCTCACGGCTCGCGACTCCACCCCTCCGCCTCCTCTCCACCGCCGCCGCCCCTAGGCCCTAGGGCCAGCGCCTCGCCTCCTCAAAACTCAGCTCGGCTCCTCCCTCTCCCTCCAACCGAAGCATGCAAGGTCCGCCAATTACTCCATGATATATGTCTCGCATTGCAATCTTCTCTGCCAAAATGAAATTGGTGTACTTGCTTCCTTCGATTTGTCACATTCGATTCTTTCGGAAGAAATTAATGTTTCATGTTTGTGTTCTTGTTGTTGTTGCTATCTGCTTGAGATTCGAATTGCTGAGATAGTCAGACGCCAAGGACATCACTACCGTCGACAAGCGGGATCTCGACGAGGCTCTTGAGAGGAGGTATGTATATATCAATATATGCTTCACAAGTCGATATGTATGAGAATTTTATTTAGTGAAATTATGATGTTTCAGTGTCGCGATTCTACAAACTCTAAATGTTTCAGTATTATTATCAATTTTGCAATCGTTGCTCATTGCTGCCATTTGGTAATATTGAAGTTAGGTGTTAGTGTCACTCCTCCAATTAGCCTAGCCTGTTTGATTTCTCATTTTATTGTTATAGTTTTCATGACAACTATAACGCGTATTGTCTAAACTCTATTTTCCTATGATCATTCTAGTATTTGAATGTTATTTTCTAGCCTAAAAATCTGCTAAAATCTGGTATCACTTTATTTACTTCCCTCTATTATGTTCAACCCTTTGGAGAAAAGGTTAGAGAGGGCTGCATTAAGCTGCCATTTGTCTTGTTTTGTAATAATCATGTAGTACCCCACTTGTTAGAACTGAAAAGCCACAGCAAAGGAGTTGGATTTGGGATTTGGATTAGCTATGGACTGAATCTGATGTATGGTCATTCTCCTTTGTTTGTGCTATTGCAGGCGTACCCACATCTCCTTTGTTTGTGCTATTGCAGGCGTACCCACATCTGCACATCCGCAACAAGGAGTTCCCTGGGGTATGTATTTTCTTTCTATATTGTCGTGCATTCATTTGGATACTTGAACACTTGTTATTGTAATGTTCTTTGATTTGGTTGGTTCTTGAAATGATTCCTTTGATTATAAGTGGAGTGGTGGATCAACACATGCATGTGGATTGTTGTAATGTGTTATGTGTTATTGCATTGGTTTAATGAGTAATATAATGCATTTAACTATGTGCAAATGTTCTAATCCTTTGTTTGCTAACAACTATTATTGGTAAGCTCCTTTGTACTCTTACATTGATTGCTAAATTATTAATTATGTGCAAATGTTCTAATCTTGGTAATCACGAGAATAAGATTGATATTGCTTAGTCAAGCTGGGTCATAGTATAGAATCTTGTCTAATAAATTGCTATATGCCATGGTGGTTTAATCTTAAATTGGGCTCAACACTATAGGATATTTATGCAATCTGGATGCAACATACCTAGTTTTAATAAAAATAATTTTGTACGTAATATATTCTTGTTGTACACACAGAACTATTTCATGGCAGACCATGAATGGATGTATAGTGGCTAGCAGCGTGGTAAAGCTCCCTCAAATGAATGGATTGAACAAACTACACAGTTCTTAGATCATGCGTTCTCAAATCCGAGGGAAGTTGAAGGTGACACCATTAAGTGTCCATGTGCAATGTGCAGGAAGTATTTTAGGCACAACAGGCAAATTGTAGAGTTGCACTTAAGTAAACATGGGTTTAGGTCAAACTATCAAGCATGGACAACACATGATGAACACGACCCTTCAATAGATCACGAGGAAATCAATGAATGTAATCGGATGGACAATCTGTTGATTGACCTAGGCGGTGACCATCCACCGGGAATCGATGAGGAGCCAACGGCCTCTGCCCAGGCTTTCTATAGAATGGTCGCTAGCGACGAAACTAGTCCATGAGAACACAACACACTCAAGTCTGTCTGCTGTCGCTCGTTTGCTAGCTATGAAGTCACAATACAATATGTCAATTGCACACTATGACGATGTATTACAGATAATTCATGAACTTTTGCCTCCAGAGTCTAAGTTGTCCGAGGACTTCTACCGTTCAAAAAGTTGTTAGAGGGTCTCGGAATGCCTTATGTGAAAATTGATGTGTGCTATAATAACGCATGCTTTCTTTGGAAAGACAATGAGCATAAAGACAAGTGTGACTTATGTGATACCTCTCGCTCGAGGTAGGCCATAATAAAGTCCCACGTAAAGTATTACGGTACCTCCCATGATAGATAGACTACAAAGGTTGTATGCACACAAGGAGACAGCAAAGCTAATGCGGTCACATAGTCAGTCAACGTCTGGTAAGATGGTGCACCCATGTGATGGGGAAGCTTGGCAACAATTTGACGAGGACTTCCCAAACTTTGCAAGTGATCCTAGAAATGTCGTCTTGCTATAGCAACCGATGGTTTCACACCATTTAGTTTGGGTGCTGCTCCTTACTCATATTGGCGAGTGTTTGTGGCTCCATTAAATATTTCACCGGGCATGCTCTTGAAGCCGGAGTACATATTCCTTGGCCTTGTTATCCCCGGCCCTGAACATCCTAGGAAAAAATTAAATATTCTATTACAACCTTTAGTTGACGATCTTATCAAGTTGTGGGAGGGGGTACAAACATGGGATGCTTCACTTAAGCAAAACTTTACAATGCGGGGAGCATATCTATGGTCAGTTCATGATTTCCCTGCATATGGTATGTTTGCTAGTTGGAGCACACATGGTTCGTTTGCGTGTCCAGAATGCTTGTGTGACGGTAAAGCATTTCAACTCCGTAATGGTCGCAAGGCTTGCTGGTTTGATTGTCATAGACGCTTCCTACCTAGAGACCATGAATTGAGAACCCAAGGTAATGCATTTGAAAGAACAGTGAGTGCTTGAGGAGGCACCTAGGCATTTAAGGAGAGGAAGTCGAAGCCCAAATAGACAAGTTTGTAGGTGATCTGAAAAACTTTGGTAAACTTCACCATTGGACCCACAAAAGTTGCTTTTGGCAACTTCCATACTTCAATAAATTAAAGCTTGACACAACATTGATGTGATGCACAATGAGAAAAATATTCTTTGAAGCTATATGGAACACATGCTTTGACATACCCGACAAGACCAAGGATAATGTGAAGGCGGACAAGATTTAGTGAGATTTGTCACCGTCCTTCACCGCACTTGGAGTTGAAGAACAATGGGAAGTGGCACAAGCCTAGGGCACCTTTTGCATCAATAATAATGACAAGACAACCATCCTTAAGTGGTTTCAAATATTGAAGTTTCGATGGATATGCATCCAATATCGGCGAGGTGTTAACCTTCTACAAAGGAAGATATTTGGCCTCAAAAGTCATGACTTTCATATATTCATGGAGCGTTTGCTACCGGTTGCATTCCGTGGCTTCCTTCACGAAAATATATGGCTATGTTTGGGTGAGCTAAGTTTTTCTATAGGAAGTTGTGTGCTAAAGAGATTAGCAAGGATGACATAACCTCACTAGAATGGAATGTTGTAGTGCTTCTATGCAAACTAGAGAAAATATTTCCTCCCGGGTTCTTTAATCCTATGCAACATCTAATCATACATCTTCCTTATGAGGCTCGACTAGGAGGCCCCGTCTGTCTGCCCGCCGGATGTACCCATATGAGAGGTAAAATAAGTAATACCACTATTTTATCTTTCTATCCTAATGATATATGTAATTAATTGGTTTACTCTATGTAGGTACATACAAAAATTAGGAAGAAAGTGCGGAATAAGGCTCGAGTTGAGGGTTCTATTGTTGAGGCTTACCTAGTTGAGGAGGCTACAAATTTTCTATCACTATATTTTAACCTAAAGTTCGGTCAATTAGAAACAAGACACCTCGATGCGATGATGGTGCCTCCACATTTCAAAGTTTATGTGACCTTGTCATATTTCAATACCGGGTCGATGCATTAGCCCTCGTGGTGTCGTGATCTCTAAATGAAGAGTACAAGGTTGCTTTCTTGTACATATTGACAAATGTGCGGAGATGGATGATTACTTCGTGTATGTGCTGAAATTATGCAACCCAACTCACATTTCTTTAATTATATTTACGTAATTATAACTAATTCTTTTTATGTAGTAAATTTTGTAAAGAACATTGGAAGAGCAGAATGAAACCAACGGAAAAGCAACTTCGGGATTTAAGGTTAAATGGTTGGAAATCGAGCCGCCCTATGCATCCTGGGCCCAATTTTTTTGATTGGTTCAAAACTCAAGTAATTATCGTCAACACTGGAGAAACATCTTTGTAGCAATCTGAAATCACCTAAAGCTAATACAATTAATTGTCTATTTGCAGTGTATGAAGTTATCTACCATTTCTAATACCTTACGCCAAATGTCTTACGGTTTTCGCACAAGAGTTGCCACTTATGGATGCTATGATGTGAATGGATATAGATTTCGATCATCAAAGTATGAGAGCGGGAAATCTGGACTGACTACAACTAACAGTGGTGTTTGTGTGTCTAGTGTTGACGAGAACAACAATATGTTGGAGTATTACGGTGTCATTGACGACATCATAAAAATTACTTGGGAAGGCAGTATGCATCTTGAGCTGGTTTTATTTGATTGCCATTGGTTTGACCCAACACCAAATGGAGTTAGGCGAACTAAAAATTTGGGCTTGATAGAGGTCAATCACACATCCAGGCTTTCAAATTTTGATCCATTTGTCATGGCAAGTCAAGTTACACAAGTCTTTTATCTGCCATACCCGTGTAAGACTAGACCGGATATATTGGATTGGTGGGTTACATATCATGTAGCCCCACATGGATATATTCCTCCAAATAGCACCGATGGTGGTTTCAACCCTCCTGAAGGACCAATACAACAAATGGAGTTCTATCAGGAGGATGGTTTGCAAGGCACCTTTGTCATCGACTTAGGGAATGACTTCAAATTACACTTAGTTGATCTCGGACGAAATAACAAATCCAAGAGATTTGGAAATTTTGCAACACCAGAATGTTGATCCTCAAAAAGAAATTGTTGAAGATGAAGATGAATATGATGAGGATGAAGATGAGGAAGATGAAGATGAGGAGCTCCAACCTCCAACTTATGATCCAAATGATTTCTAAATTTTTTGTTGTTGTGCTTCAATTGTTTCTTGCAAAATACCTTGTGTAGTTTGTACATGTTTGTTTGATGTTTGGAGTTGGACTATTGGAACTACCAATTAACTTGTTCTCTGTTTCATGCTATCTCTTTGTTTTGATTTTCCATGTGGTGCTAACAAATGGTCATTTGATTGCATTTTATTTCATGCTTTTTATATCTAAATATTGATAAATTGGCACTAACATCATATTTTAACAATGTAGGATATGAGTCATATTCATCCCGTTCGACGTGGAGGTCGCCAACCTGGAGGTTGTACCTCGGAGAGGAGAAGTGCTTCTGGTACCAACAATAGTGACAACATTTCGCAAAGGACGAGTGGTGGTGGCAGTAATTGCAGTGGCAATGGCTCCCAAAGAAGCAATGAAGTTGCTCAACAAAGAGGGAGAAAGAAGAAGTCGCGGACCAAATTACATATGCCGTCGCGTGCCGGGAAGATCGCCCTAATACCTGAGGGTGACAAGTGAGTACAAACTGCATTGATGCATTATATTTTGATCTCTTTTTGGAAAAAGGAGGTTATGATGGCTCACACCACTATATTTTCTTTGCAAACCTTGTCGTGGTTAATTCTGTGTAGGCAATTCAAGTATACCAATTACCGCCCAAGAAAGACTACACATATCAAGCCTGACTTGGAGTTATTCTCAAACATGAGTACCGGTGTTGTGGGCGACAAGGATGAGCACGGTACTATCTTCAATACCGTCTGCATTGACATGGGATGATTATTATGTCAATGAAGGCGATGAGGAATAACCACCGCAGATCGAGTAAAGCGAGAGTTTTGGGTAACTAATATTTACTTGTTAGTTCATATCGTAAATACTTTAGTCTACTACTAACTAGTAACTACCATTGTCCCTTATGTAGTATTTGTTTGAAGTCGGCATAAGCGACAAGGAAGAAGCAGATCTTGTGTTCGAAAATTATGTTGTGGACCGTGTGAAGCAAATGATGTATCAAGCTCGTGTTGATGCGGTCAAGGAGTACTCTGAAAAACAAGGAGAGGATATTAACGACGTGTTGGCACGTCCAAGGAACTCGAATATGAGCAATACTTGGATGGCAAGATTTGGTGGTGCAATGACATAGTATGGCCACATCTTTGTCGTAATTGGTGCACCGAGCAATTCAAGACAAAACGAAAGAGAGGCCAGGAAGCACGGTTGAAATCTGACGATGCTGCTCAAAATCGAGGAGGTTCGCGACCATACATGGAGACCCAACAATATCTGGTATGAATCAAGCTTTTTAGACCATGACAATTAACAAAACATGTCGCATTACAACTTATAACACTATTCAAGGCTATAACCTAGAGTTTCACCATATTGTAGGAACACAAATATGGACCACAGAAGGCTACTTGGCTAAACACATATGCTGTGATGAAGTCAGGCATGAAAAATGTGGATAGTAGTGGTAGTAGTGGTCCAGTCAGCAGCCACAAAGCACAAAAATACATTGTAAGTGCTCCCTTGTTTGTATTCTTACAAGTGAACTTAGCTTTCAGGAAAGATGCTTAAATGTTGCTTTTGTTCTAGAATGATTATTCTGCTGCTGCTGCGACTCAATACGAAGATGATTGGGAGCAGCGACCACTCGATGGAAGCATATTGTACAACATCAACGGTGGCATGCCCCATGGCCGTGTACCAATAGCGAATGGTGCTATCAAGAAGAATCTTTGTTCTAGCAATTTGCCAAATCAAGAAACATCAGGCCATCCAATTCCACCGCTTATCGAAATGTGGTTCGACATAATCAAGAACTACTCCAGACACAAGAAGTTCACCGCCAGATGATCTTGGTAATAATGTTCATTCACACACACTGGTGCATACATATTCGCATATTACATGGTTAGCATTCCATTGACATACTCTATTTAGAGTATATAGTCCCTAAAGAATATTATGGGTTAGAAAAGAATATTGCATTAGCTAGGTCTTTTGTTCTCCTGTTGGCAATTGAATCTGTACATTACATTTGTATAGGGATAGTGTCTTGAGAGATTCAAGTGCCAATATGTTGTTTGACGAAGCGTATATCAAGTAGTGAATATATATGAAAATCCGACATGCCAAAACCCGGCAAAAAAAAAGGCTTCATCTTTCAGCAGATCGTATCCTCACTCTCGCCTCAGAGAATGTAACATAAGCCTCACTCTCCTCAGAGAATGTAACATAAGCAAATGGTGTCTTTATCCTGTCTTCACTCATAGGAGTTACTCAGTCATCACCAAACTTGTACCATCCCTTCCCTTCTTCATGCTACAGAAAGGATAGGATGTCAGTAAGACACTTCATTAGCAAGCCTTGCTCAAATATATCAGTAAGACACTTCATTTGCAAGCCTTGCTCATCAATAAAGAGATCGATAGGATACTGTGAAGCTTGGAACAATGAAAAACGCATAAAAGAGCACAGGAATCGCATAGATCCTGGCAGTGTAATGTCCACCTCCCATATTTCCATTGTTAACTCGTGTTGTCAATATGTTTACCTTTATACCTTGATCACAGATAATTCCCAGTAGTATTTTGCTTGAAAAGTTTTCTTCCTAATAATAATTGCATGTGTATATATAGCTGTGGAAGTAGAAACCTTTTCTTCTTTACTTACCAAACAAAATAAAAGTAAGTCCCGTACCCTGTTCTCCAAGAATATGTGATATTAAGCTTCCTGCAGGTGAAAGCATACAATGCAAGTTGATCAAGCAAATATCAAACACAATGGGCAACCTTAATTAATTTATTAGTTGCCACGGTACATATAATTTGCTCCCATTAGTATGCCAAGTGTATAATAAAGTTAGGAACGAAGTACTGTTCGAGTGACAGCAAGTAAAGAAGAAGTTTTGTGCGCTAAATCATTGAACACACAGCATATACATGACAACAAGTAGGGTCATGTGCAAGCTCTGACAGGTTTTGATAACTAGCACCATAGCATACTACCATGTGAAAACCTATGTGTGTATCTATCTATCTATCTATCTATCTATCTATCTATCTATCTATCTATCTATCTATCTATCTATCTATCTATCTATCTATCTATCTATCTATCTATCTATCTATCTATCTATATATATGCAAATCTGTGCATACATTGGAGAAATTAAATATGCGTATATGTTGCGAAAAAAATCTTATTGTATATATATTGACATATACATTAATTGATAAGCTAGCTTATGTCTATTGGAATAGACAAGTGGAACATCAGCTGTACATTCAGAAGGAAAAAAACACGAATGGAGCTATCAAGATCACTATTATGAGTCGCATCATTGGAAAACACGATTGCTCGGTGTCAACAATTTATTGCTACAGATTCATTTTGTACAAAGAAAATTAAGTTGTACACATTTTGAGTAAATAAATCATGCGATTGATTCAACCTTCTATTATAACTCAACACTCATGCGAGTGCGATAAGTTGGATTGTTCTATGATTTTTTTGGGAGTTTTATCCTCAGAACTAAAACGTACTCCTCCGTATTAAGTTAGTTAACGCCATTTGTTACTAGCTAACTACTACTCCAAATGATAACTATTAAAAACCGAAGGTAGTATGTAGGAGTTTTATCCTGTAACTAAAACGTATGACAAAGCTTTCCTAGTTACCCCAAACTGATATGGAGTATACTCCTAATTAGACAAAACCAGCAAATTAAATTGCAACAGATATCATCTGCTCCATATTTCCATATATATATGTACTTCTCTTATCAGCTAGCTAGCTAGTTCGGAAAGAAGATTACTATACCTTTGAAGATTACGCTGAACCATTTCTTTCCGATGTTGAGAAACAAGTTATGCAACTCGAGAAAGCCTTTGTCGTAGGGCTCTCCAATTATTGGTGAGTAGAAACATTGAATCGATTGCAGCTAGCATAGCTAGCATGGGCATGCAAGAGCAACGCTTCAAGATGCTTTTGAAAAGTGAAGACACAACTACATTTCCTGATTTTAGTCCCCCAGTATTGTTGACTAGCTTCAATTCTTTTTACTTATATAATTAAAGGAAATCTGTTCCTACTTGTTATCTTGATGTGTGTGCACAAAGTTTTTTTTTCCATATAGGTATATTCGAAAGAACCAAAATTTCAATTTTAAAAGGAGCTTCATGTATTTGATCTACCCAATATTTAGCCTATACGTGTTTAAGGATCGATGTACAAGCCAATTAATGAACTCTATCATGCGTCCTTTATGTGATTTTTCACCGATTTTTGAATGCTCAATGTTGGTCCAAATGTGTTCAGTTGGTGATATTAACCGGCATATTACATGGTTTTGCTCAATGCTGGTCCAAATGCCATGTTAGTACAGATTGTACATATATGTCTTTGTTTGCATTGTATGGTTAGTACAGATTGTATAGTTCAACTTCAAATGGTACTTTTCAACTGTAGATGCTTTTTGAGAAGATAGGCGAACAACCACCAGTAGAGATGCTACGCCGTGGAATACCTACACAAGCACAGGTAATATCGTTTAATACCTACAATTATTGCGTTGTGTACAAACAAAATTCCCTACGAACTATTATTTTGCCTTGTTGCATAGTTCGACTTCAAGTGGTACTTTTCATCTGTCACCTTTGTCATATGGAGGACCATTTGTACTAGATAACTAATATTTTTTGGTGTGTCGATTTGTCAACAAGCAAAGACAAAGAAGTTGAGGCGAGTGGATTCATGTTGAATGTTCTAAACATGGGCATAACCTGAATCTCATTTACTTATAGTTGATGGTAAGGTGGCAAATGATTTTTGTACTAGTTAGTACACCCATACTTGTGAGTTGTTTACGAGGCTAAACTAATCTTGAGTATATGCCAAGTGTCACATGTTCTTAAGCTGACTATTTTAAGCTTACATATTCTTGAGTAAAGGTTTACTGGTGCTTTTGAGATTGATGCTTCAAAATATTTTAGAACAAGCACTTCATTTTTAGGTGATGGTTTGCTTGCTTTTAGGAACTTATTCTCTTGCATATTACCACATTAATTTCTTTCCTCTGTTGAAGGGATGCGAAATCGAACTAAAAAATAAAAGGACACCAATTAGCGTGTCATTAATGGATTTCACCAAACTCTTTCCTCCAAATTCGTGTATCATCGACTTAATTTTCTTTTGTTGATCTGAGCATGTCCCAATCGCTTGTAACTTTGTTGTTTTTTTTGGCGCATAGTATGTATACAACTAACTTTATATGATATGGCCCAGTTATCGCACGCTTTGTGTCTATAATACTAGTAGTTTACAGAGGAACAAGGACACCAATTAGCAGGCTGTTAGTTGATTTCATACTCAACTCACCTACTCAAGTTGACATAATGTTTTCAATTTGCGGCAAGGATCGGGGATGGATCCTCCCATGCGGACTCACAACCGGATGACGGTCTTTGTCGATGGTAACGCCGATGTGAGCAGCAGGACAACAACGATGGCGACATTGATGGCGACACCAACCATCTTTGCTATTCCGTGACTTTCAATGATCTCTTGTAGTTCTTGACTAGTTGAACTTGAATGTAATGGAAATGTGGACTTTGTGACTTTTGTATATGGTACTTCACTTTAGATGTATTTTGGACGGATGAACCAATTTGGAGGTGTACTTTATGAATGTTGGTATGCATGTGCTAGTGAACATGAATGCTTGTTCATTAATTATAATGTTTGATTAGATGGTGTTGTGATTTGATTATATGATTCGGATATCCATTTTATTATCTGCTATTTTCTATCATTTGCCAAGCTTTTTATAGAATCATTGTTTACGCTTAAAACAATTTCTTGACAGTAAAAGCTGTCGGATATATTTTTGGCATTACGAATCAATTTTCTTGACGGTATAAACCGCCGATTCAAAACATTTTCTTGACGGTATTACGAACGGTCAAGAAAATCTAATTTTCTTGACGGCGCGAAACCGTCGATTCAATACATTTTCTTGACGGTATTACACGAACGGTCAGTAAAATATCTAATTGCCTTGACGGGCGCAAACCGTCAAGGAAAAATATTTTCTTGACGGGTCATCAGAACGGTCAGTAAAATAGGTAATTTTCTTGACGGGTCACATAACCGGTAAATACATTTTACTCACGGTTTGGCCCTCAGAAAATTATCAGTATTTCTGACGGGTAAAACTGCGAGTTTCATTTCACCGACGGTTAACCGTCACCAAAGTAATTTTCCTTACCACTAGGGTGAGAGGTTTTTGCTGACGGTTAACCGTCAGAAATTAAACCCGACGGTTTTTTATTTTTGACGGTTTTAACCGTCGTGAATAGCCGCTCGGTAGTGTGGTTTCCCTAGTGGCATTCGTAGGGAACAACTACTAGGGGAAAGAATGTGGGGAAAAGAAAACGTTCTCTACAGTTTTTTTTGGGAAAACCTAGGGAAAGAATCGTTCCCTAGAATTTTAAACGGTAGGGAAATCTCGTCCACGTGGTATTGTCATCTGACGTGGAAAGTTTATTTTCCTACGTTCTCTTTCTGCCAGCCTAAGGAAAGAAATTAACAAATTCCCTATGTTATTTTATGTATACCCTAGGGAACATTTTTATAAAAATATTATTTTTTTATTGCTAATTCAAAATTCATTCCCTACTATTTAGCATGAACACTAAGGGTACTGAATTTATTGTTTTTTTCTAAATATACATACATTATTCAAATACTTATTTATATTCAAAGACGCTAAATTCACATTATCACTCAAAATAAAGTTTATACGAGAGATAAACATAACAATATCCTATATTTCTAATAGACCATCAAGTACTATTTGAGGCATATTTGCACCAACATATACAAGTGCAAACATCGCACTACCAAAAAGTCCAAAAAACAACACCCACGCTTGCACCACAAGTGCACAACACACTTGTATACTGAAGTACAAATAACCAGCAAGGTTTCAGACATCAAAATGCAACCCTTACATGTTAGCCATTACATAAAAGAAGGCAATATGCACCACTTGCAACAAAAATATGCTTCCACATGTAATGTAATTAGACCATGGCTGACATTAAAATAGTGCAAGATCATCATCCAGCGGAGAAGAGTAATTCCCATCAGCACTGACAGATGCATTAACATAACATCCAAACATTCCTTGAGCAATCTTATTCAATGTATCATCTGGGTTCTCTACTCCAACAGCTGAACCGCTAGTATGAGGCTATACAACAAAAAATAGTTCGAAGATCAGTAAAAAAATATGGACTGGGAGCATATTAAGGTGTGTGCAACCAGTATTGGCATATCCAGAATATATACATGCAAAGAACATCTACAGAACATGCAAAGAAGCTCTTATAAAGTAGGCATCACGTAAGCTTTGATCACATGGATATCCAGTGTACCAAGAGGCTAGCGGCTCCTAGATACTTGAATTAGAAGAAGTCTTTTCCATTTTACTTTGGAAACTTGAAACTTGACAGCATGCATATAACTGTAAGCAGAATATATCAAAGGGACATTATCAAAAGACAAACAAGTAAACAAGTGTTGGGACACTGAAACTAGTTCAAATATCATAGAAAAGCTTATTGTGCATAATATAGATCATAGAAAGTAAGTTAGCTAACTAGCATATACTTTAGTTTAGTCTTGATCAGTTTGTGATAATATCTTAGGACAGTGAAAGACAATAAATAGCCCATCATAGTGAAAAGGTTGGGCATCTTTTAGGCAAAACAGAGGTGATCAGCATATTCATAATTGCACAGAACATTGTCATTAGAGCAATGTGCACTAAGGCAATGGTGGAGTCATAAGCCAGAATTAGCAAGAAATATCCATTATATACCTCAAGAGAGATAGATTTGGAGATGTTGAAACTTCATATGTAGGAGGTGGAGGCGGGGGAGGTGGAACTGCAGTAGAAGGCATTCCAGTATGTTCAGCCACAATCTGCAATCATAAGATTTAATGCAAAAAGGTTAAATGTAGTTCAACATCTATTATTCAAAGTAAAAACGAATATTTTGAATGACATATTGCACCTCCATGAACTTCTGGATGTTGGTATTGTGGTTGTGCACACTACTACTCCAGTCTAACAAGGTTTGTGCATAATCCTTTGCTAAACGAGCATTATGAGTTTCCCTTCTCCTCTCACGTTCCTCTTCTTCTCGATGTTGACGCTTCGAAGCTAGCGAGGAGGCATTACTACTCTTTAACTCGATGAGGGCCTCTCTATCATCAATGATCCCATTGAATGTAGCCCATTTACCATGTGCCCTACCATAAGAGCAGTCATACAAGGCTCTTGCATCCACAGGAGAGCACAGCGAATCAAATCCTTCTCCATTTAGGTCAGCAGACTTCCTCTTATACCTCTCCTGTCCAATAAAGCAAACTGCATAAGAAATATTCACTACAACACAACACCCATGTAGAGACGTCCAATCTATAGGCTACAGACGTGTTATTTCATCTCTAGAGGATCGTAGAGCCGTTTTTTATAAAGCGTCCTTGGAGCGTCTCCCCACGGACCGTGTCAAGAACTGTAGAGACGCTTATAAAACATGTGTACAGGATATAAGACGTTTTATAGAGACGTTAAAATTCATGTCTATGTATGTAGAGACATTTTAGTAGATGCACTTACATAACGTCTTTAGTGATCATGTCTATGTATGTAGAGACATTTTAGTAGATGCACTTACATAACGTCTTTAGTGATATAGACACGTCCAATTTGCGTGCCAACAAACATAGAGACACTTTTACAAATGTATTCAATTCATGTGCGCACAATTTATACACATTCTGTAGAGACGTTATATACGTCTCTAGGTACGCAAAAGCGTCTTTTTAGACATCTTACTGTAAACTTTTTTCTGAATTTAATTGGATTATTTTGAATTTGATTCGTTTATTTTGCTACAAACAAAAACATATATCGTCATATGAAGACATTATTCCACCTCATCCAAAAAAACTAGAAAACAGTTAAGCACACGTGTCACATGGAAGCATCATATTCTCATAATAAGCAAACAAAGAAAATTGTAGAGCATGCATGCACTTCATAGCAGCAACAAAGATTTGAATTTATAGCAGGTGGAGTTCACAACTGAAGCAAACATCCATATAAAAAAGGTGAAGATACATCAAAAAAAGATCCTATGGATTGACATAATTTTTTTCTAAATAGTTGGAATCTATCCATAAGCTTTATCCAAGGAGAAACTAATACATTAGCTCCTCCATCTCCATTGCATTCTCTTTGTAGTCCTTAATTATCCTGCAAAGCCGGTTGAAAAAAAATAAATGTCCTGGTTAGAAAAGTGTAAGATGACAGGTTTTTTTGATGAAATTAAAAGAATATAACATACCGGGTTGTTTTGTGTCAGAAGAAGTTATCACTTGCCATAGTAGCGGATCTAGAATTTGATCACGCCTCGGGCTAAATTCTAATAAGCTAACATATTAAAACTAACACTAATTTCTACCCATACCAAAACATAAAAAAACACAAATGCTTCATTGACATGAAATTTTACGAAAAATGCTTCAACATAAAATATAATAAGAAAAACATGACAAAACATAAATAATATAACATCTTAGAGATACAAATTGAGTACCTAAATAGCGAAGATTTTATATGTAACCTAGCCCACTATTTCTTCGTCCATAGTTGAACAAGTACCAGAACCTACAAAGGCAATATAAAAAAATCAAACAGAGGTATGATTAAATACAAAGAACATGAAGTTTAGATTTATAAGAACCTAACTTACCACTAGCGCGAGATAATTGTTTCTGACGTGATCTCATTCCGATGGATGGGCACGAAAATGCCCTGCTACTTGAGCTTTGGTGCCACTACCACCAAAACAAGGAGAACTAGGTACAGATGTACTCAATGTAGGAGGCACTTCCTCCTTGACTGCAGGAGCTTGAAGCAAACCCATCTCGATCGGTTTCCTTCACCAAAAGGAAAAAAAAACTTGGTCTTGCTCCCAAAATGTGCTTACTCGAGATCTTATGATGACCCCCTTGAGTTTATTACTTTCACCTCCAAAACTCTAGCAATTGTTCTAATACTAATCAACTAACTCTATGAACACGAGAAGGTTAAAAGCGTATTGAGATTTCGATTCAAACCCACGGTAGTAAGGATGTCATAGTCCTAGCACCAATCATGCTCCTATAGTTCTTTGCAACAATTGGAGATGAAGCACAACTTTGAGCTGAACAAACAACAAGAAACCTAGGATGAACCATACCAAGAGATCATATCACGATCCTGCAGACACAAATCAAAGGTTGTCGATTACCTTCGTTAAATAAGCTTTATGATCATTTTTCTTTAGCACAAAGGGGATGCGAGTATCAACTCAAAAGGCTTCTTCTTTACAAATCAAGAACAAACAATGAACTATCAAATTATGTAATATATGATGTAATGTAGCAAAATCAGCAAGCATAAGCGGATAAGCCCATCCATTGCACATTAATAGTGAGTTGGACACACTAAAGATTGATAAAAGAACCATCAATGCATTAAGCACAAAGATAGACTAAGTTCTTGGTAACTACTATCAAGATTACAGAATCCACTAAATCTTAAAATTAGAACTGCTCAGACAAAAATTCTGGCAGTTCAATCTTTCCAACAATTGAGGGGACAAAAGGCATCCAAAAGGTCCCAAATGGACAAAAGGCATCCAAAGGTCCCAAATGGATAAACTAAGAGCATTAGAGCAATCTGAGAGCGATCGGCCCATCAATGATCAGAACACAAGAAGAAATAGAATCACAACACCGACTCCAAGACTGAATGTGTCGTGGATTCTCATTGTAATATCCCATTTAAACATAAAATAAATAAGTGATTAATACTAAAAATTAACTAGAATGAGAGAAGGAAATGGAAGTTTTAGAGGGGCGTTTTTGCTTTTATTGGAGAACATGGGCCGTGGGCTTTCGGCCCACGTTGTTTGGTCCAAGGGGAAGCTGATTTAAGAGGCAACCAAAACCCTAAACACATTTTACTGTAGCGCCACCGCACTGTAGCCACTACTAGATGAACACCCCTTTACCAACGCATATATGCGTTGGTAAAAATCCAAATAAGTGTTGCTATGGTCTATACCAATGCATTTAATATGCGTTGCCATTGAGGCCGTTGCGAGAGCCTATTACAACAGATAAACAAGCGTTGGTAATAGATATGAAAAGGCGTTGCTACTTCGCAACGGATATAGTCAGGTTGTAACTACACTTGTAAGCGTTGGTACTTACCATGCATGGATAATTTTTACTATTTTGATAGTGGATATAATTATATTGTCACAACGCATAGAAGCGTTGGTACTTACCATACACAGATGACTTTTGTTATTTTGGTAACGGATATAATTAGGTTGCTGTATGCAACCATTATAAGTGTGTAGAAGTTAAAGTAGAAAAAAATCATTATGGGCCGTAGCATGGTAAAGAAGAACACTCATATATTAAAAAGAAATTGTTGCATTACATAGAGAACCATCCATATAAGACATGATATAAATATTTTGCTTGAACATCATTTTCTAACAGAATGAAATCTAAACGTAATAAAAATCTTCTGCCTTTGTCACCATTCTCCACCTTCGTTCGACATATCATCCATAGCATCATCCATTTATCTTATCAACCTACAATGAAAAATTAGAGTCCATTAATGCACCAGTACGAAGAAACAAAATCAAAACATTAAAGTAACAAAACTAAAAGGAGTAGCGTATTATATTATTTTGATACTCGACCATGTTCATGAGTTCCAAACAGTAGAGACGTAAACTAACCTTGTATTCAGCAAGATTTTTCTTTCCATGTTGCATATTGTCATTCTGTACCAAAGTTTTTTTGTTTTATAATGAAAGACATGTCAGAAGAATGGCACAGCCAATTAAACATCGATAATTGCAAACAGTACCAACATAATGTATTCCTACTCAACCACAGTGAGTTCCGAACATTATATAAATGAGCAAACCTTGCCTGAAGAGGAGCGTTTGCTTGATGGCCGCAAATCGTCGTCCTGAAAATCATTTTGCTTGCTCTGCAGTGAAAGAGAAGAAATAAATACTCACTTAAACCTTAGTAAATTCTTCACCGGATGGCTGCCATCTTGACATTGTATAGCTATAGATCCAAAAGGAATGCGAACATGTGATGCAAGCGCGTTGGTAGTTGATGGCGCTGTCAAGGCTCGTAGATGTCAAAATTCCTAGGACGAACTGGTAATACCGCCTATCAAGGACAGTTAGATCTGGAACAAAAACTTCAGGTCAACCTCTGTAAACCGACATGGCCTCCGGTGAGTCGCCAACGGTCTTTGCAAAGAGACGAGGAAAACGGTATCGTGAGCATTCACTCTCCAAACAAGTCTCATATTATGCATTAGCGATCTTTGGGTGAGAGATTATTACCCTTCAAACACGAGTTGCTTCTTCTCTTGTAGTTGCGATATTCACTCTTCAACCGTGTCCTTGATCACAAACCTCACGCTTTTGTGATATCGGTCAAAAAGGTAGGTTAAGTCATAAAGGGGCGATATGATTCAGGAGAAACGTCAGTCATATTAGAATAGCAAGGTAATAGAAGTGCCACCTTCGCTACTACACGATTGGCTTGAATTGTCCAATTCGATGGATTCGATCCTAGGCTTGGCTCTCATTGCGGGATTCCACCAAGGGTCCATGAAGAAGACCCCCCAACATGTATTCTATAAGCGGTGTGCACAGTTTTTTTCTTCTTTTGAATGGTCAATAAGGTTAGGGCTTTTGTTGTCTAAAAGTAGACAAAGGGAGATGGTGCACTGAACTCACATGAGATCTTGACGGTGAGATTGAGAGCTACTCCTCCAGCTTTCAAGCTCATCGAGAAAAATCTGCGATCCGGATCATTGGTGAAGGTATCTATGGCTCTCCCTTCTCGGCAATGTTCATTTTCCCATTAAGTTGCATGCACTTGATGCGGTATCAAATCATCTTAAATTATTTCAATTGTCGACATACAATGCTGCAATGTTTAACACAAATAAAAATTTCCCAATACTTTACCCTCTGTAGGGAGAATTCAATCAAATCCAAGAATGATGTGAACTGGCTGAACACAATCCCTTTGGCAGAACCATCATGCTCCATCATGTTTCTTACTTCTTCTCTCTGCATAATGGAAAACAAATTCCGCAATAAGGAAAGTGAGTATCAAAATACTTTCCACACATATCATGGTCCACTCTTGGGTGATATTCAAAGTTGCTCAAGTACAACATTATTGTGCTTTAGTGGTGAGCAAACCATGAACTCGAAAACTCCCTTTGTAATACTCAATTGATACTTACAATAGGCTTCTTCCCAGGTTATCTGAACCATTTGATCATGGATCCCAGGTTATCAGAACCATTTCATCAAGGATGTTACTATAACAACTATGTTTTACCTAGATGTACACGCAAACAACAAAATCCCCAAACAACCCATCGCGCTTTTAAAAATTTATAAGACCATCACCAGACTGTATCTAGACTCTAAGAACACCAAAACCAACTCCTACCTAAACAGTAACCATGAACACGGTGATGCAATCAGCCCTAATTTTGACCCAGATAGCGTTTAGCAACAAAACATATGATTCGAGGGAGGGGGCATATACAGAACAGCGACAACCTGGGGTGCGTGAGCGCTCGAGGACGATCTCCTCGGTGGAGACCATGGTGAGCCACGAGCTGGAGTCCTCGTGCACGGCGTCGCCGAACTTGGGCCACGCGCGTCACTCGATGGCGCTCTGGAGGCGCGGTGCGAGCTTGCGGACGCGGGTGGTGGTGGTGACCTTCACCTTGTTGCCCTCGTCGTCAAAGCGGTACTCCACCACCAACTTCAACTTTGCAAATTGGAGTAGGGGCCAGCGACCACGGGCCGGGTCAAGGGGCCAACGAAGGGAGGCGGCGGCGGCCGTACCCACCCACGGCGAAGTCGGGAGGGCCGGCCTGTCGAGGGTGGAGGCGATTGAGCAAGCCGGAGGGGAAGGCACGCCGGGGAGAGGATGCGAGGGCGGCAGGGAGCAAGCGGCGGCCGGGGGCGAACCAGGGAGCAGGCGACTGGGCGCGGCCAAGCCGTGAGGCAAGGGGAGGAGGTGCCGTTCGGCTGAAGAAGCTCCAGAGAACGAAAGAAATGGGGAATGGGAAAGGGCCGCCGTCACCGGAGCTGAGTTAAATGGAATGTTAGGGAGGAAGTTAAGGAGGGGGTCGGTTCAGTTCCGTTTCCTCTTGAGTCAGACGTGAGAGGTGGTACGGCTGCTAGTTCCGTTGCCAGCTATCCGTTGCTATATGAGTGTTTTTGTAGTAGTGAGCGCGCGCTACTGTAGCAACCCTTCCCTGCTACTATGCTAAGAGGAGAAGAAGAAAGGAAGAGGAAGAAGAAGGGAAGAAGGGAGAGAGGAAGGAGAGGGATCACGGGCTGCTGAGTACGCTCGTCAACGGATCTTCAAGGGTAAACCCCGTCCCCCCTTTGAATAGTTGCATAATTTGATTATTAAGCAATGTCAGCTGATAGATCGTGTTCTGTCCAGTAGATTGGACGATGGTTTTCATGTATTTAGATGCAGAATCTGGGGATCCACTCTCTTAGAGATATCTGGGTCATGTCCTTAGCTTTACGTGGCCTCCAAGAACGCCCAAATACGATTAACGGTCAGGGAGATATGAATTGTTTAGTGCCGCTATCCTGTTAATCTGTCAACATCCCGACAGTCTGTAGAAATCTGAGTTAATCTTTTAGTTAAAGACAAAATCAGAGGATCTCGTTATAATTAAAAAGATGGGTAATTTCCTCACCTTTCCATAAAGCTAAAGAACGTAAGAATTGGGCTTTCGTAGCAAAAGTTATGATAATTTTAGTGTACTGTCTAGAGAACCCGACGTGATAATTGACGTTCTGTAGATTGGCTTGGTAGGGGCAGTAGATGGCATAATCAGAAGGGCTCTCCAACTAAGTTTATTTAGGTAATTTAATTATATTTCCATAAAGTATTATAACATCTTATTTGGACTCCTGAGAAGAAAGTTATGTATTTTAGAATTTGACTGTCCGCAGTGAACACCAAATCGATCGGTAGAAATTGGAAGATTGGAAACGCTTGGGAGTTTAGCGAGTTCAATTGTGTTCTTATTTATGCTTTTGGTCCAGTATGATTGTCTTAGTTTGGGTTATCATTATGTTCAGGTGGGAGCGTGATCGAGGGCAGCGCCCTCTTGGCGTCCACCGTTCTCGCCTGCGGTTGAGGCAAGTATTCGGGTTGTAGAATAATTATGATTGTTTGCTGAGATTGATTGTGTCTTGTTCGTAATAGCCATGCATGGATGTTAATGTGATGAATTACAATATATCTTGGTAAATGCAAGCTATGGTTAAAGCTTCCTGTGTATGTTGTTAATGCTTACATGTTATTATGTACATGTTGAATTCATATGTTTGGAAGATGATGTCATTGTACATATGCATGTAGTAAGCATGATTGAGTCTTGGTCACGTGGTGACCAAGTATGAATAGTTGAGGTCCCCGTCATGTAAATGACGGACTTGAGGTCTCCACATTCGTAGAATGTGGGCAATGAGCAAAGAGGTCCCCATCATGATGATGATGGCAAAGGTCCCTATACTTGTGGAGTATAGGCTCTTGGTCCCTGTGCCAGAGTGCATAGGCAAGGGTATACATCGACGGTTGTATACCCCGCATTACCGGTAAAATGCGAAAAGAGATAAAGTTTAAAAGGTGCATTGCATGGTCGCATTACATAAGCATGAAGGCTATGTTTAGTGTAATGTTTAATTAGGAATATTGATGCTATGACTGTGATCTTAGCTTTAGCCTTGTTGATACTTGCTGAGTCTTTGGGCTCACTCTTGCTTTGATATGTTTGGCAAGAACGGCATGCATGGGAGGGAGTAGATGTTTGGATACACTCACTACCACTCATCCTTAAGGCGACTACCATTTAGATTTTATTCCAACAATAAGTAAACTGCTTGTGAATCACTTATGGATGGTTTTAAGTTTCAGATTAATTGTAATAAGGAGAATAGCAAGTTTTGTCTATGTTTATTAGATTATCTTGCATGCTTGAATGAACTTGAATATTGAGTTTATTGTTAATTGCTATGATTAATTGTTGGAACCTTGGTATAGTTAATTATACAAAGGAGGTTCTGCCGAAAATTGGTAATTGGTCTTAATTTAGTTTTGTTTAATTTAATTTTAGTAGCATTCCAGGCTCAATGTTGAGCTGGGGTGTTACACTCATTAAGTTCAATAATTATTCCATTTACATAGGATCCTGATGACATATAGTTCGACCATCAGAATTCACCTTGAATGTTGGGTCCTCAAATAATGCAGCATCTGTATGCAAGACCAGGAGATCCTGATCACTTTTCTCTTTTATCTCCTAAAGTATTGTAATCAGCTCAGATCTCACAAAATCAGATGAATTATTCAGTACGTAAAATATGGCAGAAGGCACTATCGGGACCCAAAATATGCAATTCTGGACCCTCTGTATATAATGCACTAGTCGATCAAGCTAGTGCACACAGTGTCAACACAGATGAATATCGATCCACACAAATGATTAATAACATAAACGAGTAATTTGATAACAAATAGTTGTTTTGACCTTATGGTCGAGTTTACAATTATTAAGCCACGCAGGGCTAACAAAGAAATAAAATAGCAGCAAAACAAAGAAACTTCAGCGAAATCCCATCAATTCACCATAGGCAACAGACTGGGATCAAGACCCTACAATCAAGCACCTTCGATGAACTCCTCCTCGAAAGCAGGCGATGACTCCTCCTCTTCTGTTGCATGTTTTACAACAAGCATGAGTACACAACCGTACTTAAGTTACCACGTAAATGCAATTATACATGATGGCTTATTCCAAAGGAATGACTTCGTAGCTCTTTTCTTTGAAATCAAGACATTTGCGGTTTAAATACAAGTAATAGATCGAAAGCATAATTCAAAACAAATAGACAATAATAATTTGACAGTTTTATTTCACAAAGACACATAGCCTAAACAAGTTATTCACATAGCTATATGACTTAAGTCACACAGCTCCTTTCCCAAGGTTTTCATGAAAATCTACCCCTCGTGTGAAATCCCCGAGCATGTCCATGACCACGGACGCGGCTATTCGAATAGATTGATTAACACTCTGCAGAGGTTGTAAACTTTACCCACAAGATGCAATCAACTTAAGCAGAGCTGATCACAACAAAACCTTTCAGAAACTTCATCTCAACATTGACACTCCCGGTATGCTTAGCCGCCACAGACGCACACCGTTAGACAGGGAAACGACGAACCGCCTCGTGATGCGACTACTTGGTAGTACACACCTCCACCCAATCCGACACAGCTAACCTACGACCTGAGTAATCAATGTTAAGATTCCATAACTTACTAAGTTAGGCCCGTCCTATACTAGGCATGTGGTTATACGAGAGGCCCTGTTCAATGGCGCACAAGGTTAAGTCCTTAATTGACCGAGGCAAGACTTCCAAATTCTGACCTATCATTCCCGCCAACACAGATTCACCATAAAAGTATACCAGACCACTTGCCCCGTCCAAAACCTTTTCCCACCCTGTTGGTTAAGTGCAACATATGCCATCAACGAGTAATTGCACATAGTACACATAGTTTTTATCACATAGTTCCATAGTCACTTAGTCAAGTTTATATTTGCAACTTACATAAGATGATGACTCGTAACATGGCTAAGCAATCTAATCGCATCTAACCATCCCACGTTGGTAATACAATAGCACCAACTAAATAAACCAAACTAGGGTGACAAAAGATTATGACATACAATTAGATAAGGAGGTCATAACAAATTGGATATTAACTAATCCCAAAAGCATTGAAATAAATAATTAAAGTAAATGCAATACTTTGAATCAATATAACTTTTGAAAACTGGGTTCAATATGATCAAAGATATAACTTGCCTTGAAATAGGTCTAGGTACTGATCTTGCTCTTAAGGTGCTCCTTCTTCTTTAAATCTTCCCGAAGTATCGACGTCTACTCGCAAATAAACAAAATAAATAAATAACAAAGGCAAAACAAACTCCAAAAATCAAATAAAAATCCCTAACAAATAGATCTTGAATTTAGATGAATTAGAAATTTGAATGGACTCAAACGGAGTTCGGATGCAAAAGATATGGACTTTGGAAGTTTGAATCTAAAAGAAACCCTAATAATTGGATTATTCCGAATTCCAAATTATTTCTCTAAAGAAAAATTGGATTATTGCGCAACGATGACGTCAGCAATAGAATTTCCGGAATAAGAAAATAAAAAGAAAATACTAACATGTGGGACCCATATGTCAGCCTCACGGTCCACGGTAAACCAAGTCCACTGAACCGGTGCACAGGTTTAGATCTGGACCGCCACGCGTATGCACACGTGGACGCTGACGCGGCTGCCACGCAAGCACAGAGGACGAGGTGGCGCTGACGCGGACGGCGGCGACGTCGATGGCGCACGGGAACCAAGGTTCTGGCGAACGACGGCGAACAAGCGGCGATGGGTGGTACCAAGGGGTAGAGGGGAATGCGAGGATCATGATGGTGTGCTCACGGGCGGACGGGAGTGACGAGGATGGCCGGCGGCGAGGTTGAAGCGGCGAATGGATCTCGGGTTCGACGACGACGGTGATGGAAGGCTCCTCCGGCAAAACGAAGGCCACCACGAGGTAGGTCTCGTTCTTGCGATGCCGACGGTGCTGAAGTCGGGGACCCGGCGGCTTCGGCTGAGGCGGGAGGGTTCGTCGGAGTTGGCGGTGATGCAAACTCTTCTTTGAGCTCTCCCGGCGGCTAGGGTTCGACGTAAGGGCTAAGGCAGCTAGGACTAGGATGCGGAGGTCCAGGGGGTGCTCTCCCCTTTATACCCGTGACCAAGGAGTGCAGGCGAGACGTCCGAGAAGCTCGCTGAGGAGTCCGGCTCGGAGACGGCTTGAAGACAATGAACAGGGAACGGTGGGACCCACTTGACAGCGAGAGAGGTCGAGCGAGTCCACGTCTTGAAATGGCATTCTTCTGCGGTGACGGTGGGGGCCGGAGGCGAGAGAGAGAGAGAGAGAGAGAGAGAGAGAGAGAGAGAGACCGACAGGTGGGGACCACTGTCGTGACAACAGACGCTTGAAGGCGGGGAAACCGGACAAGACAGAGATGGGCCGGAAGTGGATAGGGTTTGGGTTTCGGCCCAAATACTATTCCGGGATTTTAAATTAGGTTTTCTATTTTAGAAAAATATCAGAAATTCAAATAAGCAATAGAAAATAGCAAATGAACCAGGAAAAATTCTAAAAAAATCTAGAAAATATATCCAAGCACATAGAACCCAAATAAAATAGTTTTGACCATTGTTGATGTTGACTTTAATCATATTAAATTGTTTTGATGTACAAAGTCTATGTTTAAGCTTTTAAATTAAATTCAAATAAAATCAAATGGTGAATTTTATCCTACTAACTATTCAAAGGATTTTTAAAGCTCAGAAAATTGGGATGTTATAGGCACGTACCTTGAAGTAATCATTATCAAACTTGACCATTCATTGTCCATGATTGCCCACCAAAGCACGAGGCCATTTTTCTATCAAAATAATGAAATGATGGAAGGACTCGAGATTGGTCTGACCAAATTCACTCACACAAGCAATGCACTTACAGCACATTTGGCTTCATAGAGTTGTGCAAGTAGCATCAATGTTTTGGAGAGGGTGTTATAGAAAAATTATGTGAGCAAAAAATTGCATCTTTCAACCAAAACCAACAGAGCTGAATAATGGCCAAGAAACAATATCTAAAGTATACAGAGCTCAATTGTACTCTGGCAAAGAGATTAAGCGTAATTATATCTAGTCTTGGAAAACAATCACAAGTAGTTCCTTTCCAGAGAGATTAAGAGTAATTCTAAGCAGAGACATGAAGTACCAAAGCCCGTCCCGCCTAGCAATATAACATTGTTGGGTTCATGATCATACAAAACGGGCCATATGAAAATTGCAAAGCCAAGGTTCCATCATATTGCAAGAAACAGACAAAGATAGATGCATACATTAATTTCAGTAGTACACTGCACTCTGAGATAGTAAAGGGAACTAATTACATCACCGTGTCTATCATTCTTCAAGTATGGCAATATATAGTGTCTAAAAATAGTCCTAACTGGTACCTTGTAATATTTTGCTTCCAATATAAGCAGAGAGAACCTTTATCTAAAAAAATAGTACAAACGGTAAGCCATACAAAATTATGAAGTATACCTTAAGTGTTCCTACAAAATTATGAATTATACCTTAAGTGTTCCTGACAGGATATTTTAAATCAACTTCTCTAAGAGGTCAATAGCTATCAGTTAATATGCTTTGTCTGGAAATCACCTACTCAATTGAAAGCTCCATGGTATATTCAACAAAAGCTACAGTAGTGCAACTGCATCAGCACTAATCAATAAATAACATCACTGAATATATGCACAGAAGGGGAAACGAAGTAATTAAATCACATTAGCCTCATGTCTACAAATCACCAACTAAAACGATCCACACCAAACACTCACCATGCTTTATGCTGCTGGTATGGCAGTAGCTGGAAAATACCAAATTCTATAAGATAGCTAAATAATCACCTCTTCTTCTCTATAGATGGAGGTCAGTTCACAAAAAGCTTTGGATAATCTAGGGAACATAGGCAATAATGCAATATACTCTAGGTAAAAAATAAAAAGTTATACCCTCTTTACATATAAATCAACAAAAAGCAAGATTGATGCACTAAGAATAGAACTTCAAGTTTAGTTTTGTATATGGCATACCAAGATGAAGGTTACTGAAAACACATCCTTCTTAAAACTCCAATAAAAAAACATACATGGCCTCTTGATTAGGGCGGGGCGACATGCTGACGAAGCACCTATTCTCCAATCGCAAACTCTTCTAGTTTGGTGAAATCACACATAATTCTGCCTAGAAAGGCAATGCATGCATTTACTACCTAATGTGAATTATTAATACAACAAGCAAATCATCATGCATGACCGAACTCTAGTAGTAGCTGTACAACATCAGAGACCAGAGCTAAGTATACATGTATAATTCTTGTTCAACAATTAGATGCCAAACTAAACAACATAAGGCACGCAAAAATTCGGCTCCTTTCCCCTACTGCATGAAGGCCAAAGCACCACAAATCACAATGAAATCATTGAACTCTAGCTCTTCATCTCATTCTTGGACCAAATGAACCAAGATATCACTTGTCTTTGGTAGGCGAGGTCTTTCACCATGGTTGGCAACTTCTGCATTCGCCCACAAGTCCAAGAAGGAGAAAGGTTCTTCTCAATTAGCAGAAGCTAAAAGAAATCAAGAACGTACAACAAACACACCTGCTCCCGCTGGAGTATAGCTGCCTTGCCCCTGTCGCACTACGGCCGTAACCTGCTTCTTGAATTGCACGCTGCCAAAAAAAATCACGACGACTGATCAGCTCAAATCATAAAACCCAAAATCCAAGCATGTAACGGCGAAATGACAGATGGACACGACATCTCACCAGTAGCTGCCCGCCAGGCTCGCTAGACGTCTTGCCAGGGGCTTGACGGCCTAGCCGGCCCTCCTAGCAAAGAACGGTCAGATCAGTGACTCAACACGGTGGTTCAGCAATGGCGACGCGGTCTAGGGAAAGCTAAGGTTTGGGGAGGAAACCGGAGATTGTAGTAGTAGAGAAGGTCGAGGCCATGAGGCAGGGAGCCCATCTCAGCCACCAGCGCCGCCGCCTTCGCTTGTTGCGTGCTCCGATGAAGCGGTCTAGCAGACTCGGGCTCGGGATTGATGAAGCGGCGGCGGATGCGTAGGTAGTGGGATCGGCGGAGCTCATGAGTGCGAATTCGGATGGATCTGGGGCCCAGGTGCAGTAGTCTACGCGGCGGTGCTTGCTGGGTGCAGGGGAGGTGGAGGCCGGAGCGGAGAGGGGTGGTAGGGAGGAGGGTTGAGCGATGAAGACGGCATGGTCGAAGTCGGGGTCGTAGACCTGGTCACCGCAGGCGGTGCAAAAGAGCTCAGTGCGGTCGATGGCAATCTGGTGGCCGGCGGCGGAGGCGGAGGCGTGGGAGGCCACGTGGGAGGAGCAGAAGACGGCAGACAGAGGGGCAAAGGAGAGGCGGAGGGGAGGAGGCGGGGCAAGGCAGGGCCCGTGGGGGAGCTCGCGTGGGTCACAACGGATCTCGGTGCGAATGCGGGGGCAGTGACAGAGGAAGCGGAGCGGGCGTGAGGTAAGGCGATGTGCAGCCAGGTGCGAGCAGGGCAGCGGAGGAAGCGGAGCAGGCACGAGGTGAGGCGGTGCGCGGGCAGAGCGGCGGTTTGCCGTATTTTAGTTGTGGGTGGGGTGGTACGATTGGGGTAAACTCCGATCTTTATTAGTCAAGACTAGTAGATGCACGTGTGTTGCAATGGAACTCTAAATCTTACAGAAATAATATTTATTTTTAACACATGAAGTGCGCTTGGCAAGAACGACAACTTCCAAAGGTGGCTCAATTACCCACCTGCAAAAGAACAAAATCAGTTGCCGAGCTAAAAAGGAAAAGCTCAATGTGTTTAAGAATAGAAGAGAAATGGAGAAATATGAGCAGACAGTTTAATAGTTTGATAATCACAGTTGCTTGGTTCAAAGAACCTTATATTTGACTCTTTTTGTTGGTTTCAGTAAAATCAACAGTTTTTGGCCTTCTATTGCTAATATTTTTCTAGAGAAAGCTTCCTATGGCACACAATTTTGGATAACACTTTTCTCACATGAGGACCCAGTCTTTTTGTTTTGCAAGTGATTTGAGGACCTGGTTTTCAACCATGCAATTGGCTCAAATGCTAGATAACATGCAAATCATCTGGTCCAAAATTTCAAAGATTATGTTGATAATGATATATCAAAATTTCATTGTCACACCATTTCCATGTGGCACCATATCAATGGAAGACGTCAAACTTTTCATAAAAAGACCGACAGTTATTAAATACCTAATCCTACATTGGCTCTAACATGCACCAAAGTGGTAGTTGTCCAACATGTGTTAGACACACACACACATATGCTACTTGGTAAAACTGTCGATGCGACCTAGGTATACACTTGAGCACTTTCACTAAAATGGAAATGCAAAATTATAGTAGTACATCAGTCAATGCAACAGAGCCCTTGAACTAACGAAGTGGCGGTGCTGGCTGCTGAGAAGATCATAAAACTACGTTGGTCCTTCAACGAAACTGGAGGTTATAAACATGTGATTATCCCTACACATACAAAACCAATAGGGGCGTGGAGGTAGAGGAAGGGCACGGGCATGCGACAGCGGCACCGGGCATGAGGGAGGGCGCAGAGGGAGCCGGGAGCAGCGGGCGGCATCGGCAAGCAAGGCAAAGGGTGAGGTCGCGAGAGCGTGGAGGAAGGGCGTGGTCAGTGCCTCAGTAGGGATGGAGTTTGTTGGGCAGAATCGGAGTTTGTTGGGTAGAACGGATATGGAAGTAAGGCCTTTATAAGCATTATATGTAAATAATTCATATTCTCTTCTACACAATAAAATATGTTTAGTCTAAGGCCTTTATAAGTATTATATGTAAATAATTCGTATTCTCTTCTACACAATAAAATATGTTTAGTCTATTGGCTAGCACGGTCATCCTTTCCTTCACAACCAAGAGGTTGTGTGTTCGAGTTTTGCATCAGGCGGTTTTTCCTAATATGTTCATAAAAACTCATACGTTAGATAATTTAATATATTACTAAAATTTTGTCCTCTTAATTCTCAAGCACATTCTCAAACGTCTCAATGTTCATCTCTACATAAATGTAAATGTATATATATTCATAAAAAACTCATATGTCAGATAATTTAATATATTACTAAAATTTTGTCCTCTTAATTCTCAGGCACATTCTCAAACGTTTCAACGTTCATCTCTACATAAATGTAAACGTATATGTGCTTGCATACAGTAAGAGATTTTGTGGCGTCATATAAAACGTCTTGAGAAGCGTCTTTACATAGGAGGTGTTTCTCGGCGTAGAGACAGACATAAAAGCGTCAAAACAAAAGCGTCTTTACAGTAAGAGATTTTGTGGGTCATATAAAACGTCTTGAGAAGCGTCTTTACATATGAGGTGTTTCTCGGCGTAGAGACAGACATAAAAGCGTCAAAACAAATACATTTTTACGTGATAGTTTTGTTGTATATTGTAGAGGAAGTACAAAAAATAAAGCAAACTGCATAAGGAATATTATAGGGTAAGTACAAAAAATCAGAAAAATAAATGCACAGTAAACTAACAAAATAAAATTACCAAGCATGTAGTGGCTTCTTCAGTGTTTAGTGAATTAGAATCTTGCGGATTTAGCCCTCTATGTGTATGAACCCATGCCTCGATCGATGATACTTCTCGCCCTTCTTTTTCAGACTTTTGGCATACAAAAGGATCCCAAATTAAATGCATACACAAGGAGTGTCCATCACATAATGAAAAAAAGCTTAGTAACTCACCGACTTTTGGCATATCGTTGCAATGGAGTTGGATCCACCTTTGTGAGGTTTAAATCTAGTGTCAGACGATCCGCACGATTTGTCTCGATTTCCTAATCCAACTGGATTGCACCATTCATCAATCATAGCATTCCAAGTCGCCAGTAGCACCGATAGGTCTTCGTGCATGGTATTCAACCCTTGTCAAATACTTCGCCTTGACCATCTTGTCGCACATTTTTACTCCTTTGACAATCCGATAATGATCCACTATGGCTTGAATTGAGCATAATACTTGAGCTCAGTTAGGACCTGTTTGCAACATTCACCAACATGCAATCTTGCAAAGATTTTCATGCTCAAGTTCATATCTGAACCTTAGTGTGACAAACATAAAGTATGGTTATTCATGGGATAACATAAGTAGTCCATTATGTGCAATTGACATATTTGTAAATATATCTAGCACAAGTTTACATGACTAAACTCTACTGGTACATCTAGCACAAGTTTATAACTTCTTGCCTCTTTTGAGTTCATGCTACTGCAGACATATGTGCAATTGACAAAATCAACAGAGATGAAGAAAGTGTTGAGGGTGTTCGCATACAAATGTTTTATCCAAGTACCCAATCATGTCAATAAATCAGACTATGAGATCAAAATGGTTGCAAGAAGATTGGAAAAAGTTTAAACATCCTAATTATGCAATGTATTAGAACAACAGAAACACTGGAATTGGAAGAGGAAAATAAAGTACTTGTTTGGATTTTTCCAATAGTAAACAGTGCTGAGAGCTTCTCATTGGCAATTTTTGCTTGTTCTTGTGCAAGGACACTAGTGACTATAATAAACATATGACTATTGAGTTATCTGCTGTAATTCAGAGATAAACAGATAATTTGGGGGTGGGAGTGATCATTCTTAGGTTATTTCTTTGCACCCGATACATGTGCACTAAGGCAATTGGCAGCTATGACTAATGTGAGAAGTGAGACTCCAGCAGATTTAATACAATGTCAGCTCTCAAGATTGATGAGCACTATAATGGTGTAGAAATGAAGCTAAGAAAAACAAGGGAATCAAGGATCAACTTATCACTGTTGTATTACATCTACAGGTGTAAGGCATTGACAAGTAGATCTGATGGTTTAGACTTTAGATTGAGAGAGAGAGAGAGAGAGAGAGAGAGTTGATAGTAGTTCATGGCGACTTCAGAATATAAGGAGGCACAAGGAAGTAGATAATTCAACATCATCTGCACAAATGAGATGAAATGTTGATTTCTACATTCTTATTCCTACATATTATTTATCACTTTTTCGATGCTAAAAGTCGGGCTAAAAATTGAAACTGTAATACCTATCGATCATTGGTGTTTTTACACGCCGCTCACAGCTTCGGAGAAACAAAATAGAAACAAATGCAAAGAACACATTCATTTGGTAACGCAAGTGTCACGAATCAGATATGCTATGCTATCAAAAGATAAAGATTTGATCTTAGAGTCAAAGCATTGATCTCTCGAAAAATGATGAACCAAAAACGTTCATGAAGTTGAATGGCTTTAGTGTTTTGGTGATACCAAGTAAAAGTACATTACTATTCTTCAATTTGTAACACCGAATGTAAGAGTTCATACTCTACAAGTAGAAATGACAAATCCTCTGAGTAACTAGTATCGAAAAGAAGAAATGTTACATAATTTTGTATGCTATTGCTTACTTATGAGAGAAGTGTGACAAAAAAAGACTGATTTCTTCTTTCTATTATTCTTATAGCATTTGCTTCCTACCCTTATCATTTGCCACGAACTACAAAAGATACACACCAAATTGTTAGAGACAACTTAGATGAAACACCAACTTATGGTGGTTGGATCAAAGCAAAGGGGCCACGATACTGCCCGGCAATTGAAGACAAGGTATTATATCATATACTTTTTGGTTTGTTACATGACAGATTATTTTATATTCTAGTATGTGTAATCAAACTTGTAATGTTCTTGCAAAGAAGGATGTAGTTTACCTATATATATTGATTTTTTTTGGCCAAACACAATCCCAAAGATAACCATATATTTCTTTGCTTCAGATTGTAAGGTCCAAAGATAAAGAGTCTCATCAGATCTTTCTTGAACCAGAGGGTAGAGAGGTGTGGAGTATTCAAGTTTGAGGGCTGGTTGGGGACACACAAGTGGAAGAAAGCTAGAGTGGATTCATGTGCCTAAACAACACAAAGTTGTATATCTGGAGTGAAATGTTTGTTCATGAACAGGAAATACAGCTAGTGTACATGCAGAAATAATTATCCATCGATATAGTGTATATGAAGAAATAATCTAAACATTTTACATTACCCAAAAACCTTCTTCCACCTCATCGGCTTTGCTTTGCCCATTTGTGTCCTTTTTCGCTTTGTAGTGCTTCCATGTTGTTGCCACCACGACTTGCCTCTAAATTGAACCATACCAGATGGTGGGTCTTCATAAACATGTTAGGACACTTATTGGTTTCTTTCCTTGCCTAGTCTTAGGATTTCACGCCAAGATGCCTTCAAAAGAGAAAACAATGGTGAAATTAAAACACATCACAAGTTTGCAAGGCTGAAGGGCAATCACAACATATTTACAAACTCATGTTTTGCCTTCAGGCTGAATCAATGGATGATATGCCTCATTGGGAATAGTTAGTGGAAGTTGTGAACAACCTCGCACATAAATATCTTCTGCATCCTCCTCCACTACATCTAATTCAGTAGCTCGTTCATTGCTAGTGGTTGTGTTCTCTTTAATGCAAGGCCTTTTAGGAGCCCCAATACGATGTCTTGAATGTACAAGTGTCATCCTGCAAATTTGACATTTTTTGCATAAGTAACTTTCATAAAGAAATAATTGATCACAGAAATACAAAGAATTTAAGAATTAAGAATTTCTGACTGAAAATAAATGCACATAATTATCCAAGTACATATTTATAACTATACCAATATTATATAAGCTTAGAAACCATCAACATCTTCTTGGTATTCCTGGTAGTTGATTATAGGATGTGCTTCCATATCATATCCACCTTCTTCATCTTCAACCAGTGGCTCGCTCTCTCCACTTGCAGCGTTGCGTTGGTTATTTAACACCGACAGTTCACGTTGGTCCATGACCTCATCTGAACCACCAATTGTAATATTATCGAGACCTACTCCAATATCTTCAAAGAATTCACCCTCTAGTCCATCTTCTTGGAAGACATCTTCACATGTGCCATCTTCATTGTTGTAATCATCCGTTGATGGAATAGGCAAACTTCCTAGGGGCCTTACCTTGTAAGCAACCCACCACGCGTTAAGACTTGCATAAGAGGTGCATGCATATGGAATATAATACACTTGAGTTACTTGACTGGCAAGCACAAAAGGTTCATTTGCTGGATTACATGATGCATGAGCAATCTCAACTAATCCAAATCTTTCTAAATGTCGCACTCTATTAATAGGATGAAACCAATGGCAATCAAACAAAACAATGATGAATTCAATATCACCATCAAACTTGAGCTCGATTATGTCTTTGATAATACCGTAGTACTCAAGCTCCTTATTAGTGGCATCATCAGTCCCAACAGCATGCACCCCCGTATTGATAGTAGTTAGATTCCCTTTGGATTTTTCATACTTTTCAAACCAAAATCTATACCTATTAACTTCGTAAACATCATATGACTTGACCTTGAAGCCACAACCACGTGATAGACGACATATTTCTTTATGTATGCTTACATCCTTAGAGCACTACAATGTTTCAAACTAGAATTAAATCCTAAGTGTGGGGCCAAATGGCATTTCATTATAAATAGCATTAGGTACATTGCCAATTTTCTGAACCAATCCAGCAGGTTTGGTTGGCAATTACCGACTCCATTCCTCCTTAGATTGTCCAGCTGTCTTTGATTTGGTGGTCTCAAACGCCTCCATTGTTCATGATCAAATTTTCTATAGTTTTCAGCAATGACATATTTAAGTATATGCATGACAAAAAATTTAATTTTATTTTTGCAGATTTAAACTACTTACTCCACAAAATCATCCATTTCACTCATGTTTGTGAGGATATAAATCATTGTTGTCTTGTACTCTTCAATAGCTAGAGTTCTAGACATCCCCGTACCCGTCTTCCATCCCCGCACTTGGAACAAGCTAAGGTTACTTTCTGTTGGACCGAAAAGGCGACTAGCGGGGGGGGTGAATAGGAGCACGCTCACTTTTTCACTTTGATCAGATTTAACATAAATTTCACTCCAATAGCTATGGAAACTATGAAGATCAATATACCAGTGCAGCGGAAGACTAGTATTGGATCCAATCCAAAATCCCCAAAACAAAAGACCAAATAGGAACTAAAAACCTAAGGGCGGTCAGATCGGCGTGTATTGCACGGTCGGACCGATGGGCGGTCTGACTGGTGGCAAAATCGCAGTCTGACCGCAGCCCGGTCTGACCGGCGTTGAAGGGGCGGTCTGACCGCACCTGACGCAGAACAATGGAAACAGCTCGAAAACCAAAACTCAAATCAGTCTAACTTTTGATCTATACGGCCAAACTCCACAAAACTTGAGACACACATTCTAAAAGATATTAGGAATCTATTCCAATCAAGGATCGCACAGATTCATGCCAAAGTTCCTATCTTTTTCAGTTTGAACGAAGGTGGCTCCAAAACGAGTCAAAAACGAAATATGATCTAGAGACTTGCTCGTGGGTGATTGATGATCAAGATGATCCTAGATGGGTTCCCACATGTCACAGTAAGTTAGATCAAGGCAAGAAACCAACCAAAAACTCGCGGATCAAAGAAGGACTCAAAATCACCAAATAGAGAGAAAGAAAGCAAATAAACTCATCTTTGAGAGAACTTTCTTTGGATTGATTTGATATGGTATTGATTTATAGCCACTCCATCAATGGAGGACAAAGACTCAATACATGAGCACGAAATCAAATCCAACTCTCTAGAACCCTAACCTCCAACTATCTTCTCCCTAAGCACAAAAGCAAAACTAGGGTTTTCAATAATAAAAGGGTTGAGGAGAGGTGCAGCCACCTCCCTCCTCTATTTATAGTGGAGGCTTAGACCTTCTAGAAGCATTAACCCTAATGGGCTCCCGTTAAGGCCTACACACAAACGGGTCACACACGCACGCATTTTAAAGCATCGTCTTCATCTCCTCTTGACCTAATCTGCTTCTCCACGCACCATCTTGCGCCACGGGTTGGCAAAAGGTTACCAAGGTGGTATTTGGTAAAATTACCAAAATACCCCTTCACGATCTTTTTGCAAAGACCTAGTCTCATCTTCGTGAAGCACTTCCATGCTTCGCCACGTGTAGATTGATCCAGCGGCTCTCATCATGTCGGCAAGTCTCTCCCATCTGGCTCCCACCGAAACCACCATAGCACTTGCACCGACCCCCGTGTCGCTTGATCCAACCCGTCACACCGAACTGCCCGTCCGGTCACCTTTGTCCCTCTTGCGCCATGCTTGACTCCATTGACTTCACCCGACATCCCCGATTGTTTTAGACCTCAGCTCTCCAAGCTTAGTCCCAATCATCCTCACCGTTGACCGTCATTAACCTCCAAGCAACCTGCACAACAATAGATAAAGAAATCGATTCCGGGAACAAGTTCTTCACAACTTGACCCGCGTTAGTCAAAGTATGCATCATGCAACACATATGCCATGAAACCCATGAACTTGACCTAACCCAACACTCATCACCACTTTTGGCCAATGATCGAGAAGAAATCGGTCGATCCATTGATTGAATGATCGGCCCGACGCCTTGAACGCCGGGTCCGACCAAGACTTGACTCGACAAAGATTCCACACTTTGACGAAAACGCATGTTTCGACAAACCGATAATGTCATTGCCAATTGTAACATCATCCTAAGATCATGAGCATATCCCCATGATATCCACACTTTCACTTGCAGGACCATCTTGAGCATAACGATGTGGATGGTTGTGTGAGCTAGGTATTTGATTAGGCAAGTACAACGATGTGAAGTGTGAAATCTCCTCAACAAGATATGACTCTACTAGTGACCCTTCAACACGTGCCTTGTTACCAACTTTTCCTCTGAGTTTTTTTATGAACCAACAAGAGGAGAGGTATTAGTTCATTGCATAAGATAGCTAATACGGATAGCATACAAAATTTTAAGAACGTACCTCTCAACTAAATACATCCAACGATACTTTACAGGGCCTCCCACCCTAGCTTGATATGGGAGGTGTATCATTAGATGCTCCATTGAATTGAAGAAACCCGGCGGGAAAAGTTTCTCCAATTTGCATAATATAATAGGTATATTAGCTTCCAATTGTTGCATCTGCACAAGATCGATCTCTTTTGCACAAAGCATTCTATAAAAATAACTTAGCTCCGCTAATAACTCCCACACGTCATTGTTAACAAATCCCCGGATCATGACAGGCAGCAGCCGCTCCATAAAAATGTGGTGGTCGTGGCTCTTCATTCCATGTATTTTCAGTCGCTCCATGCTAACCCCTCGCCTTAGGTTTGTTGCATACCCATCTGGAAATTTGATCGCCTTAAACCACATCATTACATCCTTTTTTCGGCTCTTGTCAAGCAATAAGGTGCTCTAGGCTTCTCCCACCTATTGTTTGGCTTTTCAACAAGGTTGAGGTAGCTTCTATTACATATCAAATCTTGGTCAAGTCGAGCCTTAGCGTTATCCTTTGTCTTGTCATTAATGTCAATACATGTATTAAAAATAGCTTTCGCTACATTTTTTTTCATTGTGCATAACATCAATGTTATGTCGTAGTAAAAGCTTAGGAAAATAAGGCAATTCCCACCACATTGGGATGTGGGTCCAATTGTGTGTTGTGCCATATCCCTCAAAAGACTTCTCTTTGACATCATTCATGTATGCTTGCACCTCTTCTCTGGTTAATTGACGTGGAGGTATGTCATGCACTACTGTGACCTTTCTAAATGCATTGTTTTGATTCTGAAATGGGTGGTTAGGTGGCAGAAATCTTCAATGACAATCAAACCAGCTATACTTGTGCCCGTTAGGGAGCCAAGTAGTATCAACACTTGCCATACATTCTTGACAAGCTAATCCACCATGTGTGGACCATCCAGCAAACATACCTAATGCAGGAGCGTCATGGATAGAATAAAGGTAGGACACCCTCAAATTGAAATTTTGCTTAAGGGAGCTGTCATAAGTGTCTACTCTTGACCACGCTTGCTTGAATTCATCTGCTAGGGGTCGCAAGAACACATTCAAGTTATTCCCAGGGTGCTTTGGTCCAGGAATCAATAGACTAATAAATATATTTTCATCTTTCATGCAAATAGCTGGGGGCAAGTTCAGAGGTATCACAAACACCAGCCAACAAGAATATTGTGTTGCACCAAACCCAAACGGGTTGAAGCCGTCAGTGGCTATTGTGACACGAACGTTCCTTGCATCAGTTGCAAAATCTGGAAAGTCCCTATCGAAGTCTTTCCAGTGTTGGCCATCAGATGGGTGCACCATTAGTGTTGGATCAGCACGCAGACCTTCCTTATGCCACCGCATGTGCTTTGCAAGCTCCGGCTCCATATACATCCGTTGCAATCTTGGTATAAATGGGAGATAGCGCATAACTTTATGTGGTACTAGTTTTCGCTTCCTCCCTTGGCTTTCCTCTTGAAAAACTACATAGCGACTTTCCTCACAAAAGTCACATTTTTCTTTGTACTCGTCCTCCTTGTAGTATATCATACAATTATTTATGCAGACGTCTATCTTGTTATATGGCATTTTTAGACCACTTAGAAGACACTTACACTCATACATGTTTGATGACATTTTGTGGCCCTCTGGCAGTAAGTATATCACAAATAAGCTTAAGCAAATTATCTATGCATTCTGCATATACATTGTGATGTGACTTAATGCCCATTAAGCGTGTGACAGCTGTTAGGCGTGAAACTTGAGTGAAATTATGGAGCGGCTCTTGTGAAGCAGGCAACATAGCATAAAAGGCCTTCGCATCTGTTGTTGGTTCATCCTCTAGCATATCAGTTTGCATTGCATCACCAAAGTCACCTAACATGTCATCTAAGCGGTCAGCGGTGATATAAGTCTCTTCTAATGTAGACGACCTAACAGGGCGCTCTCCATGTTCAATCCATTTAGTGTACCCAGGCATAAATCCTCTTTGGCAGATATGCATGCTCATTGTGTCTTTCCTCCGTCTAACCCTATTGCGACAAACTAAACACGAACACACTACTCCAAATTTTTCAGCATTAGAAAAACCTTCAAAAGCACGATCCAAGAAAGCATTTGTGTTGTGCACCCACTCTTGGGAATGACAGCCGTTATCATCCCATCCACTGTACATCCAACTACGCTCTTCTATCGACATGACTAACGTCACGCCAACAAACTGAAACCAAAATTTTGCACGTCAATGTCTAGATTGATTAACAAGACTATAAAGTATGACTAATATTGTTCAAAACCACTCACTTTTGGCTAAGTATTATTAACAAAATCACCCAAAGAGAAGGGCAAGGAAAAGTAGTGAAATCATACTATATGCCACACAAAATAACAATGTCCTCTCCTATGATTATCACACATGAGATTATCACGCATGTAGCCATTTTCTTATCACAAGTGGGGATAAACAATCTTACTCATTTATTAAACAAAGCATCGACACATATCCATATTTATATAATCCGATTACCTCATCGATTTAAAACTGCATAACAAAGGCACAATAAATAATTTGCATGCCAATCATGAAGGAGATGAGCATACTTACTTCCAAGCTTCTATGGTCAGCAGATGAACTTTTTTTGCGTCTTCTAGTTCTTCTCCAACTCAAGAAATAGCAGACACCCTGCTCCATCAATAGAACATAACAAAAAAATTATTGTTTACCCTCCACAATAAACTCTATAACACAAGGCACCTTTCTTGATGAAGCATGTATAACCCACGAAGAGATTGAACACAAGAAGAGATCCAGATACTATGCTAAATAAATACTTGCAATATAATGCAGCAGAGACAGAGAGACAGTAGAGCATTGCATTTTCTAAGTGTATGTGTATGTGTGGTGAGACAGAATATAGTATGTTGCCAACAGAACAAATACTGCGAGTAACATATAGAAAAGGTAAAACCCATTTGATTGGCTTGCCGTCGTTGTAGTAAATACGGAACTTATATTCAATGAATAGATGAAAAAATAGACACTGCCACAATACACAATGTTAAACTATTGGAGACAGTTCTATAAAAAAAATCGAGAAAAATCAGTGGCAAACTATACAGCATCAAAGTGAAGATATTTAAGGCCTACATATTTGTAAGCAATCAGTAATAATCTTGGCCAACACAACATTTATGTTAATATTCTTCATCAAATGAATACGATAACACTAAATCAGACTTTGATCTAAAATATTAATGCTTCACTGAATGTCAAGGACTATCTCAAGACAACAAGTTAAACTTTTCAGTCAACAAAAGTTTCTTGAGATCAACAGACCATAAAGAAACTATTCCAGCATTTTGAACTTATGGCAAATAGAGAATTGAACATCTGATATAGTATATAAGGCCACAACCTTAGCACTTAATACAATTTGCAAGCAGAGTACTAGTAAAAACACAATGCACAACAGATGATCAAGTTCTGCCTAGTCTCAGCTGAAAAATATCAAAAGTCAAAATGATAGAGTAGAACACAATACTGACAGAAACACAAGGACAACAATAAGAAATTCTAGTTTAACTCAAGTCTGATACTAGTTACCATTTCAAATTCATTGTTTGACAGCAATCACCTTAGAGCAATTCAATCCGAATCCACAATAATCACTTTGCTATTTCTCACAACACTAGAGATTAACAATCACTAACACAGCACAAATGCAAGATGACAGAAAAGGAAATGTTACCAGCTACGAGCGGTGGCACACCAGAATGAGGAGAGGATCAACGGCGCTGGGCCGGAGTGAGGAGGCAGAGTTGCAGCAGCAGCGAGAAGCACTGGGAGTGAGGAGCAGCGGCAGGAGGGACCGGCCAGCGGTGGCGGGACGCAACAGAGGCCGGCGGCTGAGCATCTAGGTTTAGCTTTTAGGGGGGAGAGGGGCGGCTCGGATAAGAAGGACGAGGTAGAGGGATCTGCTGGGGGCGACATCGGGAGCAGCGATTGCTTGCGTCGGTCGACGGCGACGGCTCGAGGAGGAGGAGAAGAAGGGAGCCAAGGCACATGGCGACTTCAAGGAGGACGAAGAGGAGGGGCAAGCGGCTCGGGGGAGGAGGAGGGACAAGCGGCTCGAGGGAGGAGGAGGGAATGGGGCGGCATCGCTCAGGGCAGGGCGGTGTGTGGGCGGTGGCTGCTACGGGCGAAGGGGAGTTTGGGTAGGGCAGGAGGCAAGTAAGTGCAGAAAAAGACTGGCCTGCCGCCAAAACAAAAAATAAAGTAGTGCATAGAAAACAAAATGGCACCTAAAAAAAGTAGCAGGCAGCAAAAAATTGGCGTCGAAAAAAAAGTAGCGCGCAGCAAAAAAAATAGAGGCAAAAACAAAAAATACATTCACTATGGTTTTGTCCATCCGAGTAGGGAAAGTTGCCACCATGGCACTGACATGGCATAGTCTATTTCTCTCTCCATAGTCTTTCCCTAGTAATTTATATAAACAGTAGGGAACAATTTCGTTCTCTTTTGGATTACAATTCCACTACTATGGAATGTTTTAAACTGTAGGGGAAACGGGGATTTCTAGTAGTGTTCGGCCCATTGGCTTGATGCAAAATTCAAATCAGGTTTCGAATTTCTAAATTGGATGAAAGGTTTCTGAATTTTTAAACTTAGCAAACAGACTCCTAAAATTATGAAAAAAAAGGAGGCTCCTGACACGGAATAGTTTTTTTGTAAATTTTTCAGGATTTTATATATTCTATGTTTTTCTCGAAACTTCTTCCAAGTTGTTATTTTCATATATTTGCATTAGTCGATTTGATGAAAATGCTATTTTCGTATTTTCAAAACATACTGAAATAAATTTTCCACAAATAAACGTGCTTAAATTTTTATTTCCTCACTTATTTTATTATACTTACCCAAAATGTGGTTTTTGAGATGTTACACATAAATCATGCAAAGCCACTATGCTGAGTAAAATACGAATGGAACTATGCTTCACAACTGGCGAAAAGATATATGTGAAATCAATACCTGAAATTTTGTTGTATCCTTTAGCAACAAATCATGCTTTGTACCTAACTTCTTCGGTTGGTGAAGTGCATTCTTTCTTAAAAATCTGTTTACAACGAATAACATTCTTATCAATTGTCAACTTGACCAGCTTCAAAGTGTCATTCTTCTTAAGACATAGCATCTCATCATGCATAGCAATCCTCAATCTCTCTGAAAAGAAGAAATAGCCTCTGAATAAGTCAAAGGTTATGTAGTACCTTCAATTTCTTATGACACATTCAAAGCATAAGCAACAAAATCAGCTTCTGCAATCAATCTCTTGGGAGCTTAAATATTCCTTTTAGGGCTGTCATCTACAATGAAACATTGTGGTGATTGAAAGACAACATGAACATCCTATGTGTTTTCCTTTTCGGCTTATAGTGTAGATCCTGGATCAATAACATACTCCACCTGTACACTTGATTTCTGCGGCTTCTCAACGGGAACATCAATAGATGGTTTATCATGCAACATCACATATTCATCATAATTAACACTTCTATTAATAATCATCTTTCTAGTTTCAGGATTCCACAATTTATATCCTATCGCACCAAGTTTATAACTAAGGAAAATATATTTAGCAGCTCTAGGCTCTAATTTGCGATTGTTAACATGAGCATAAGCAGGACAACCAAATATTCTCAAATTTGAATAATCTAATGGAGAACCAGAGGATACATCAATTGGAGTCTTCTTATCAATTGCCAGGTTGGGTGACCGATTGATCAAATAAAAAATCATGGACGTGGCTTCAACCCAATAACTCTTGGATAAGCTGTAGTTAGATAACATGCAACATACATTATGTATAATAGTTCTGTTCATGCGTTCGGCCACATCATTTTGCTAAGGAGTACCTGGGACAATATAATGTCTCACAATGCCCTCTGATCTGCATAAAGCTTCAAATTCTCTAGAACAGAACTCCAAGCCATTATCAGTACGTAGCTTTACTTGCTAGTTTTATTTTCAATATTTTTCACTCCTTGAATGTATTGAACATATCCGATTTGTGCTTCATGACATATATATGGTGAAATTCTTCTTGAATATTCATCAATGATGTCAACATGTAGCCACCACCTCCAAGGGACGGAACATGAGATTCTCCCTATAAATTAGAGCGAACATAATCCAATATGTCTTTTGTAGAGTGAATTGTTGTGTTGAACATCACTCGCTTTTGCTTGCTGAAGACATAGTGTCCACAAAACTTCAACTTATCGATGCTTTGACCATCAAGGAGTCCTCTTTTGCATAACTCCATCATGTCAATTTCACTCATATGCCCTATATGCATATGTCAAAGATTAGTAGTGTCGGTGTTTTAGAACCGATCTTACGTAAAGATTGTTTGATTCGGGGGGTCTCCTAGAATGGAATCACGCAGAGAGATTGATACGGGTATTTTTATACAGGTTTAGGCCTTCTCCGGGGAGAATAACAGCCCTACTCCTGTGTGCGTATGGTATTGAGTGTAACTTGTACAATCGGGAGAAAAGACTAAGACTATTACAGAAGATAGGGCTTGTCTTCCCGATTGCTTGCTGCGTTCTCCGATTGCCTCCCCTTTCTTCTCTGATCACCGCCTTTATATAGTCATGAAGGAGTAGCCGTTTCTCCAGGTGAAGAGGCACCTCATCATGTCCTGTAACGGGCGTATGTTTGTAGTAATCACCGGAGTGTTAACTCCTTCATGCCGCCTGACAGTTATTTGTCAGAGATAATGGGGTATTACGTGCTATTACTCAAGTGAGAATAACGATTAATATGTTGATCGCTTGGATTCCTTAATCAATTGGACCCACTCGTGCAGAGGTTTTATTGATCATAAGGTGGTCGAGTGACACGGTCGTAGAAGAGCTTACGACCATGGGGTAGTCGAGAATAACTTACTGTTCGATAGTGATTGTAGAAGAACTTACGACCATAAGGTAGTCGTAGCAAGACTTACGACTATGGGGGTGGTCATAGAAGAACTTACGACCACCTGGTAGGCTTCTCCCTTGTAAATATAAGGGGTATACCTAGGGACCACATGACATTATATGTACCCATAATAAGAATTATAGATAAAAGATAAAATAAGGATTATTAGATCATCGTCATCTAGCCCCCCAGCTGATCAAGTGAAAGTAACTTACTTGGTAAAGGAATCGTAGATGGTCTTATGACCACGAGAGGGTCGTGGAGAGATGGTCGAAGGAAAAACTCTCTTCGATATTTGTACATCACTTTGACCAGGAATATACTTGGTCAAGAAGGTTACTTACGACTATCAAATAGTCGTAGTATGGTGATCGAAAGTAAAACCTTTCCGATTGATACTTCATTTGGCCAGAAAGGCTTAGCCAAGAAAGTAATTTTGCTTGAGGTGTAAAAACGAACCTGATTTTCTTGGGCAGACAAACTTAGAGAATCGCAATCGACTCTTATATGTCTGTCTGTTCGAGCGGTGCCCGAAACGGTGGTAACCCTTGGGTTTCCACACTTTCAACCTAGGCATATGGTTATAAATACTTACCGAGGGGTGAGACTTGGGTTTCTACTTTTCCCCAAATCGCTCCCGTTGTTCATCGAGTTCTTGCCTTCTCCGCCACCAACCCCATTGTGCTTTCTCCTAAGACCTTCCTTAATCCAAAACATCCCCCCTCTGAGAGAGATGGCCGGAACAGTTTCCGAATGGGTAGAGTCGGAGATGGATGCAGTGAGGATCCAAGCCTTGGTCGACGCCGAGAAGATTCCAGAGAAGGTTCTTGTGAAGTGGATTGCGGCAGTTGGGCAACATTGGCCGTCGGGGGAGATTGGGCAAATCCCCGTCTTCCAGGCATATTGTGAGTGTGGCCTTCGATTGCTTGCTCACCCTTTTCTCACACTCGTACTCGAGCACTTTGGGGTGGAATTAGTGAACCTCGGTCCTAATTCTATCACAATGCTAAGTGTATTCGTGTATCTATGTGAGGCATACTTGGGAATTCCAGCAGACCTCGAGCTCTTTCAATATTTTTATGGAATGGCTCGACAATCTGGGATTGCTGGGAGTTGTGGTCTGAAGCTCCATGATGGGAAGTCGAAGGAGTATATTCAGATATTTACCCAGTCTTCGTGGCCGGGATGGAGGAAGAGGTGGTTTTACTGGAAAACCACCCAAGATGACAGCCTTACTTTCGCGGGGAAGGCTGCCGAGAAGATTTCTTCCTGGGATTCGACTCCCAGGGATCTTGGTCGGATTGCTCCCTACATCCAAGCCATCTAGGACTTGAAAGAGGAGGGGCTGACCGGATGGCATGTGGTGAAGGATTTCATCACACGTCGAATTAGCCCTTTGAAGAAACGAGTACCTCCTATGTGGAGGTACACGGGGCCAAAAGACCCGACCATGGACTACGAGGAGAGTAAGTGAATCTTCGACCTAGCTCTCGGTTTGGTCTTTCTCAAAGTGGTCTAATGAATGTCTTATCTGTTTGCACAGATCTTTCACAAGCAGAGATCGAGGTTCGGGTCAAACTTGTTTGTGAGAAATCTCCGCCACCTGGAGTGGCGGTTCCTCAAATCCTTGCGGTTTTATCCGTAGAAGAGAAGATGGAGCGCCTAAAGGTAATCAAGGGTTGATTTTATCCTTAGGACTTTAGAGTCGAAGAAAGACTTACGACTGGTTGTTTGTCGTAGAAAAACTTACGACTTGGTAGTGATCGTAGAAAACTTTACGATCAAGGAAATGTTGTAGAAAAACTTACAACTTGATACTGGTCAAAGAAAATCTTACGACTGGTCAGTAATTTTTTTTGTTTATCTTACAGAAAATAGGCATGGAAAATCGTCAGGACGACCAAGAGATCGAACTGATAACCATCAGCGCAGGGATGACAACGGAAAAAAGTCCAGCTCCTCCGTCTAAGAAGCGTCGACTCGTGAAAGTCGCCGACAAGGGAGGGGCAAGCTTAAGTTTTTTTATTTCGACCAAATCTTCTGCAAAATCTGCTGCAGACACTACCGCAAATTGAAGCGAGGAGGTTGAAGCATTTGAAGTCAAGAGGTCGAAGCAATAGAACCTCTCAAGCGCAAAGCCTGCAAGGCCAAGGTACCTTCTATTATGACAAGAAAACTTTCGCAATTTTTGCCTCTCCTAGTTTTGTCAAGCGACTAGAAAAGAAGAACTGGAAGGACTTTATGTCTTTTGTGAAGGACAATGCTTGCTCCAAGTGAGCACGTGGTCGAGGGAAGCGCCGATCTCGGAGTGGTCGAGACCGATCTCGACCATCCGGAAAGTCGAGAGATCGAGAGGTGGCTCCTGTTCAAAATTCACGACCAGACGTGGTCGTGGCCGAGCCTATCCTTCAACTTGAACTCGACCGGGGCGTGGTCGTAGAAAAGAAGTCGAAGAAATCTTACGTTGGGAAGGTGACTCATAAGTTCCTGGTTAAGTTCAGAGTGCAGAGGTATGTGAGAAAGACTAAAGTGTAAGAATAGCATTTACCTTTTGCTTTTCACAACTTAACGTGCTTTCCTTTTGTTGCTCTTATCCGACTCCTTCAAATTTCCAGGATGCTTCTATTGAGAAGCCTATTGTCACTTCTCCGGCGGATGGAGAGATGACAGCAGGTGGTCGATGGATCACCCACCGCCGAGTGGCGGAGGAAGTCATGGCTTCGGTGGTTGCTACAACCATCGAGGTAGTTGCTCTGACCACGAGGTGGTCGTGGGGCAACGCAGAGGCAGTAGAAGCCTCTGGCCAGGGTGGTAATGTATCTGACCACCGTGCCGGGAAGGAAGCCATTGCAGACGTACCTTCCGGTCTCCAAAGAGAAGCTGCTGTTACAGAATCAGAAGGCGATGAGTACTTCAACTTCTGTTCTGATTTCTTTGGGCCTGCTTCCATCGTGGGGTCTTCTGCTTTTAGATCTCGTGATCGAGTCCTTCATCCCAAAGATATTCCCAACAGAGGGGAAATTTTTGACAACGAGCGTCTCGAGAAGGTTTGGTGGAATCAAGTCGCGAAGATAGATAAGCTGAAGAGTCCAACGATGGTTTTCTCGATGTTTGCTCGGACGTCCATGAATGTAAGTATTTAAGGATACTTATATGTGCAGCCTTCCCTTGCTTCTTACTGTCTTTGTTTTTGCTGAAAGCTCTAGAACAAATTGCCACTGTTGGTGAATATCACCGACAACTCGTAGAGCTACGAAAAGAAAAAGTGGAACTGTGTGAACAGTAGAGAGGTGGTAAGTCACTGTTATTCGTAGTCGTTTTTGATTTGACCATTTATATAGTGCTTATGGGGTTTGTTGTGGAAAAACTCACGACTAGGTGCTAGTCGTAGAAAGACTTACGACCAGTTAGATAGTGCTCATGTCTACTTTTAACCTTTATAGGTTAAATAGTGACGAAAAGACCTTGACTGACTCGCTCGATTATGAAAAAGACGAGACGAGAAAGCTAAGGGAAGAGAAAGAAGACCTCTTGAAGAAGCTTCAGGAGGATAACTCTGCAGCTCAAAAATTACAGGGAGAGATAAACAGTAAGTGCTGAACTTAAGACGGCTTATGTCGTTGATCTTTACCATTTTAACTCTTACATCTTTTCAGAAAAAGAGGACGAAATGAGAAGGCTCCAAATCGAAGTTACAGATAAAACTTTGGTCGTTCACGAGATTTCTCGTATCGCCAAAGATAAAGATCAAGAGATTGAAAGGCTGAGATCTCGACTAGCAGGTAAGTAATTCTTTACCTGTGAACTAGTTCTTTCCTCTTCTAGGAATTATTTTTGCTTGACTAGTCTTACCCCTTTCAGAGCAAGTAGTCGAGAATGAACAACTCCGTGAGGCTTCGACTCGTAACCAACAGGAGATGAAGTCGACGAAGATTAATCTTCAAGACAACATCATGTTCCTGAACAATATACTTGGTGAGCTGCGTGGTGAGGGAAAAACTCCTCCAGAAGACACGATAGCTGCTCACATAAGTACTATTGGAGAATAAGTCGGGACTTTGTAAGAATTGGTGACCACCCTGAAGGCCAACCAAGCTGACTCGATAAAGGAGGCGGTCGAAGGTGCAATAAGTTATGTATTGGCAAAACTTAAAGCTCATGACCCCAGCCATAATGTGCAACCAATCGACGCCAACTTCGACTGCCCTGAGGCAGAAGCAAGTCGTTTGATTGAAGAAATGCAGCCAGTCGGCAGGAAGGTCTCGGAGGAGATGCAACTCGGATCTCCTTCTTCAGAGTAGTTTGTAATAAAAACCTGTGAAAACAAGCTTTTGCTGATGTAATATATAATCCATCTTGTTTCCTGCAAATTATCTTGTCGAGTAGTTAGTAACTCAAAAGATAATTAACGAACAAAAGACTAAGAATTGAAGTCAAATTAATAACTTTATCCAAGCCCCCGACTATTTGCTTAGTTTATTTAGATAAACTAAGTAAATAGTGTTAAAAGGGTTTTTAAAAACAGAGAGGTTTGATTAACTTGTAGTTTTTTTATCACGATTGTCATGCACTGGTCAAAAGAGTAGTAATGAATCAACTCTAGGAAGTTCCTTCTAGTGGGCAGGACCACGTGCAGAGAGGAAAGGCTTCGACTAGGTGATATTACCATCTCTGATCAGATTAATTAAATCGAGAACGGCAACTTGAGTTAGGCAAACGTCTAGAGGACTTTAAAAAATTCGTTCGTCCTTCTTTGGTGGACTTGATAGGTTTCTCCTGGTAGCAAAAGTAGGAAACTGAATAATGCTAGGAAGTTCCTTCTAGTGGGCAGGACCACGTGCAGAGAGAAGAGACTTCGACTAGATGTGTATCTTCCTCCGACCAGTTGGGACGGAACGAGTACACCAAAAGCGGTTGAATAAATCTAAGAAAGTGCACTCTGCTTAGAGTATTTTTCAAAATAAATGAAGAAATAAACTAAGGTGGAAAAGAGCTGGCTTTAAAAATATTTCGACCAAATAGAACCCGAGTTCTTTGTATTGGCAGCAAAAGTGAGTAACGAGTCAACACTAGGAAGCTCCTTCTAGTGGGCAGGACCACGTGCAGAGAGGAGAGGCTTCGACTAGGTGATGCTACCTGCCTTTCGACCAGTGTAAAGAAAACTGGGTGTTTGGAATGTAGTCGAAAGATTATGAAAGCTCTACTAAAAAATAAGAAAATAGAGGTAGAGAGAACCCGAGGCTTTATTGTTTGAATGGTTTGTTACACGTAAAACTTGCGTAATTGGTCGATGTTCCAAGAATTCGAGAGAACCTGGCCGTCTGCCATTGCCAATGAAAAGCATCTAGGCCCCTAAAAATTGTTTTGGTAATTAATGACAATATGTGAATATGGGATTAACAAGTTTATTGAGTATTTACAAGGTTAAGTCCCATTGGTGAACTTGTTGACGCAAAGATGCATGCCAAAGGAGAAAATGAAGATCCACAAGGCTTAAAGACAAGGTACTAGTAGTCTAGGTTCCTTTTCTATTTTATCGGTCTTGGGAGTTTGGTTGGAAGACCGGATTATAGGATAAACGCCGTACTATTAAGAGGGATCATGGCTAGTACCTTGATAGCATATTCTTGTGCCATATGGATCAATTTAGGATCATGCATGCATTTGAATTTTAACTTGAAAATGATTTGAAAAGTTCTAAGTCTTCGCTTCAAAATCGGTAGTACTGCTAGATTCTACTTGCGGTCGATTGCTTGTCTGCGGTATGACCGACATTACTCGGCGGTAGTACCGCATTTTGAAGGAACAACCAATTAAGTGTTGAAGTGGAACGATCGGGTCCTTGAGCGGTCAGATCTGCAGGATCTTGATCATTCCGTATTTTAGTTGGCGGTTCAATAAAACCGAAGCGTTGCAAATTGCCTCGAGACTTTCTCATGGAAATCGGTCGTCATCGCCTGTGACTAACGGTCGTGCTTTTTCTTGATCGTTCGATTTTTATGAGGCGGTTCAATAAAAACAAAACAAGTGTAAAATCTGCTCAGAAACTTATCTGGAAATCGGACGTTCCATTTTTGGGAACGATCGTACCGGCCTTGGCGGTCATTCCGATTTTTATATGGCGGTAGAAAAATTCCAGAACCATTGCAAACCTTGAGTAAATCGCGAAACCCTACAAACGGTCGTACCGCTCGTAGAAACGGTACGACCGGGGAAATCGGACGTACCGCGCGTTTACTCGCGATCGTTCGATCGAGTTAAACGGCTAGTTTTTCTTTTTATAGTAATCGTTCTAGCCGTTGATCGTGCTTTCGATCGAGAGAGGCCAGATCGTCCAGATGTATACTATGATCGTTCGATTTTGTCTGACTTCTCTGGTTTCGTTTTCAACGGTCATAATTGCTTGTGGGGGTTATAAATACCCCCCCAACTGCTCAAGTAAAGGTGGCATGACCCATTTTGACATTCATAGAGCCTTGAGAGCCTTTGCATTCACTCAAGACTCAAAACACTCTTGTGCATTCATTGTGAGCTTGTTGAGATACATTCAAGTGCATTCATTCTCCTAGTTGATCCATGTGCACTTGAGTGCCGCCAAGTGAAGACTTTGATTTATTACTCTTGGAGTGTTGCCGCACTCCTAGACGGTTAGCGGTGGAGCACGATGATCTCTTCAAGAAGATTGTGAAGAGGCCGGTGCAAGCTTGTGAGTGGTTCGGTGTTCACCATCTCCTGAGCGGAGGAAGAACAACCATAGTGACTTGAGGAAAGGCTTAGTTCGTGGAGCCGCTTGAGACGCCAAGCTCCCTCAACGTGGACTAGTGAAGACCGGCAAGTCTTCGATACCACGGGAAAAACATCGTCGTGTCTTTGTGGTTATCTCTAGTCTTTACCTTCCGCTTTTATATTTCTAGCTTATTATTGTGATTAATTTGTTTAGCTAGAAGTATAACTTGTTTAGACTAAGTTATTAATTGGGTAAATTGTTAATTTGTTAAAAGTTTAAAACCTCCTATTCACCCCCTCTAGTTGGTTATCCTTGATCCTACAAGTGGTATCAGAGCTTGGTCTCTCATTGATTTAGACTTAACCGTCTAAGAGAGAAAAGGATGGCTAGTGAGGGAATTGCTATAGGAAAGGCTCTTTTATTTGATGGCTCAAATTAAGCTTATTAGAAAATTAGAATGTCAATTTATTTAAAGGCCATGAGTCCAAGCATTTGGAAAATCGTAAATGATGGTTACGCTATGCCTCTTATTCCACTAGAACCCACGGATCAAGATACACGTAACTCTCATTTAGATGCCCAAGCTATGAATGCTCTCTTTGGCGCTTTGAACGCGGATGAGTTCAATAGAGTGAGTAACTTGGAAAATGCTCATGCTATTTGGACCACCCTCTCGGAAATCCATGAGGATACATCCACGGTCAAAGAAGCCAAATTGCATAGGCTTCGGATCAAATATGAGACATTCATGATGTTGCCTCATGAAAACATCAATGAGATGTATTCACGACTCAACAACATTGTGAATGAGCTCAAAGGCCTTGGGACTAACCTTCTTGATGTTGATGTTGATGTTGTGCGCAAGATGCTTAGGGCTCTTCCGGACAAATATGAGACGTTGGTGACTCTATTTCTCAACTCACCCGAGTTGCCAAGGATGACACCAACGGGGCTCTTGGGCAACCTTATTACAAATGAGTTGTTCAAAAAGGACAAGGAAGAGCTTTTGGAGACATCTTCCTCAAAGAAGAAGATCACCGCTTTCAAGGCCAAGGCGGAATCAAGCAATGATGAAGATGAAGAAGGAGATTCCGATGAGGAGTATGCACTCCTTGTGAGAAGGATGAAGAGGGTCATGAAGAGACGCCCCAATAGAAGCTACAACTTCGACAAATACAAGAAGGGGCAATCCTCAAGTGACAAGAAGCGTTATAGCAACATTCGGTGCTATAATTGTGAAGAAAAGGGCATATTGCTTCTCATTGTCCCGAAAAGAAGGATGACAAGAACAAGTCATTCAACAAGAAGGAGTACAATGGCAAGAAGAAGCTCTTCAAGAAGCTTCACAAGGACGGCAAGCATGAAGCCCACATTGGAGAGTGGGATTCAAATGATGAGTCAAGCGACTCGATTCCGATGAGGAAGAGTCCCCAAGAAGAAGGGACTAGTTTCGGCATCGCCATCAAGGAAGCACCATCGCTATTCTCCACTCCTACTTGCCTCATGGCAAAAGGAGATAAGGTAAAATCCATTATTAATGATGAACCAACATATGATGAACTAATGGATATGCTTGATGATTTAAATGAATATCTTGGAAAAGAAAAATCTAAATATAAGGTCTTAAATAAAGAATACAATACTCTAAAAGATTCTTATATGGAGCTTGAGGAAGCTCACAACTTGCTTATCCAAGAAAATTCAAATAAATCTTGTTCAAGTGTAGGAATCACATGCAATATTATTGATAAAATGCCTAGTGTAGAAATTGCCAAGACTAGTGCATCTACCTCATGTGATGATCTACTTGCTATCCCATGTTGCTCTAATATTGATGATTATCATAAAATTGTTGAGAAAAATGATTCAAGGCTTGTTCATGAAAACAATGAGCTAAAAGAACAAGTGACCAAGCTAAGCAAGAGTTTGGAAAATTGTTTCAAGGGCAAGGCCACTCTTGATAAACTTTTGAGTGAACAAAGGTACTCATTCAACAAGGAAGGTCTTGGGTATGTGCCTAACAAAGGTAAGAAGCCGGCAAACATGCCCACAAGATTTGTAAGGCAAAATAGTAGACAATGTTTTAAATGCCGGGAAATAGGACATGTGCAACAAGATTGTCCTAAGGGTAAGACTCCATCCATTGGAATATATGATTCTTGCTATATGCTTAAAAAGTCTAAGGATGGTAAAATAATTGCTCGTTTTGTTGGCACTTCAATTTTAGGCGCTAAAAAGAATGCTATTTGGGTGTCTAAATCCTTGGTCACTAACCTCCAAGGACCCAAACAAATTTGGGTACCTAAAAGGACTTAATTCTTTATTTTGTAGGTGAACTATAAAACCGATGGAAAACATTGGGTGCTTGATAGTGGATGCACACAACATATGACCGGTGATAGAAAAATGTTCACCACATTCGAGAATGGTCAAGGAATGGAAAAGATCACTTTTGGAGACAATAGCAAAGGAAAGGTATTAGGATTGGGTAAAATTGCTATCTCAAATGACCTTTCCATTTCTAATGTTTCTTTAGTAGAATCATTAAACTTTAACTTGTTATCCGTTGCTCAAATTTGTGATCTTGGACTAATTTGTTCATTCTCAAGTGAAGGTGTTACCATATCTAATGCAAAGGATAGCTCTTTAGCTTTCAAAGGCTTTAGATTTGGAAATCTTTATTTGGTTGATTTTGGTTCAAGTGAATCTTGTTTTGTTTAATGGCAAAAACCTCATTGGGTTGGCTTTGGCATAGAAGGCTAGCCCATGTTGGAATGATTCAACTCAAAAAACTTTTCAAACATGATTTAGTTGTTGGCTTGAAAGATGTGAAGTTTGAGAAAAATAGACTTTGTAGTGCTTGTCAAGCCGGTAAACAAGTCGCTAATTCTCATCCTTCCAAAAGTATCATGTCAACTTCTAGACCATTGGAACTCTTACATATGGACTTGTTTGGGCCAACAACCTATAAGAGTATTGGAGGTAATAGCTATTGTTTAGTCATTGTGGATGATTACTCTAGGTACACATGGGTATTCTTCCTAGATGACAAAAGTGAAACCTCCGGGATTTTCAAAAGATTTGCAAAGAGGGCCTAAATTGAATTTGATTTCAAAATAAAGAAAATCCGTAGTCATAATGGTTCTGAGTTCAAGAATACTAAAGTTGAAGACTTTTGTGATGAACTTGAATAAAGCATGAACTTTCCACAACCTACACTCCGGAGCAAAATGGAGTAGTAGAAAGGAAAAATCGTACATTAATTGAAATGGCTAGGACAATGCTTGATGAATATAATACTTCCGATATCTTTTGGGCGGAAGCTATTAATACCGCTTGTTATGCCATAAATCGTCTTTATTTACACCGTCTTTTGAAAAAGACTTCCTATGAGCTTCTTGTAGGAAGAAAACCGAACATCTCTTATTTTCGAGTTTTTGGTTGCAAGTGTTATATTTTAAAGAAGGGTGTTCGTCTTTCAAAATTTGATAGTCGTTGTGACGTTGGTTTCTTGCTTGGTTACTCTTCAAATAGCAAGGCTTATCGTGTCTTCAACAAAAACTCCGGTTTGGTTGAAGAAAAACACGATGTGCAATTTGATGAGACTAACGGCTCTCAAGAAGAGCATGAGAACTTGGATGATGTAGGTAATGAAACCTTAAGAAAAGCAATGGAACATATGCAAATAGGTGACGTCAAGCCCGAAGTTGATCCAACATCTTCCACTCAAGTTGAACCACCCACCTCTTCCACAAATTAAATACAACTTAGTGAAGAAAACAACAAAGAAGATGATCAACCATCCAACCAACCACCAAGGATCCACAATGCAATTGCAAAATATCATCCAATAGATCAAATATTGGGTGACGTAAGTAAGAGTGTCCAAACTCGCTCTCGTGTTGCTTCTTTTTGTGAACATTACTCTTTTGTCTCTTCTATTGAGCCAAAGAATGTAGAAGAAGCACTTGAAGATCCCGATTGGGTGAATGCTATGCATGAAGAACTCAACAACTTCACCCGGAATGAAGTTTGGATATTGGTGGAACGACCCGAAGAATACAATGTCATTGGCACAAAATGGGTCTTTAGGAACAAACAAGATGAAAATGGATTAGTTGTTCGGAATAAGGCAAGGTTGGTCGCTCAAGGGTATTCACAAGTCGAAGGTTTGGATTTTGGTGAAACTTTTGCTCCCGTAGCTAGGCTTGAATCAATTCGAATATTACTTGCTTTTGCATCATGCTTTGATATTAAATTATTTCAAATGGATGTTAAAAGTGCATTCTTAAATGGTAAAATATCCGAACTTGTATTTATTGAACAACCTCCCGGTTTTGAAGATCCAAAGAACCCAAATCATGTCTATAAACTCTCCAAGGCGCTCTACGGTCTTAAACAAGCTCCTAGAGCATGGTATGAAGGCCTTAGAGATTTTCTAGTCTCAAAAGGATTCAAAATTGGGAAGATTGATTCACCCTTATTCACTAAAGTCATACATGATGATTTCTTTGTATGTCAAATCTATGTTGATGATATTATTTTTGGGTCTACTAACCAAGATTTTTGCGAGGAATTTGGTGATATGATGTCTAGGGAATTTGAAATGTCTATGATTGGAGAATTAAGCTATTTCCTTGGACTTCAAATCAAGCAACTCAAAGATGGGACTTTCATAAGTCAATCCAAGTACGTGAAGGATTTACTTAAAAGATTTGGCATGGAAAACGCAAAGCCCATCAAGACTCCCATGGCTACAAATGGTCATCTTGATCTAAATGAGGGAGGTAAACCGGTAGATTTAAAGCTTTATAGATCTATGATTGGTAGCTTGCTTTATCTTACCGCATCTAGGCCCGATATCATGTTTAGTATTTGCATGTGTGCACGTTTTCAAGCAACTCCAAAAGAGTGTCATTTAATGGCCGTTAAAAGAATACTAAGATATTTAAAGCATTCATCTAGCATTGGCCTTTGGTTCCCGAAAGGTGCTAAATTTGATTTAATTGGATATTCGGATTCGGATTATGCGGATTGCAAAGTGGATAGAAAAAGCACCTCGGGTAGTTGTCAATTCTTAGGAAGATCCTTAGTATCATGGTCATCCAAGAAACAAAACTCCGTAGCATTATCCACCGTCGGGTTTAATATGTTTCATGGGAAGTTGTTGTGCTCAATTGCTATGGATGAGGCAAACATTGATGGATTATGGAATAAAAATTGATAAAATGTCTCTTTTGTGTGACAATGATAGTGCTGTGAAAATTGCTAATAACCCTGTTCAACACTCAAGAACCAAGCATATAGATATTCGCCACCATTTCTTGAGAGATCATGTGAGCAAGGGAGACATTGAAATTAGCCACATAAGAACCGAGGATCAATTAGCGGACATTTTCACTAGTGGTCGTATGAACTGCCCATAATATGGAGGGTAATTGTTGTACCCAAACCCCCGAGTGCTTGACGAGCTGGTCGAAGGCTCGGGTTTTAATTCCCTGCATTATTTGGTTGTTTGCACGTTCGACTGCCCCATTGCTTTGAGGATGGGCAACAGAAGCATAACATAACTTGGTACCCAACTCGTCGCAAAATTCCTGAAATTTTGCGCTCGAAAATTATTTACCATTATCTGTGATTATTCGACTTGGAACTCCAAATCGAGTAATTACGCATCTCATCATGAACCGTTTTGCTGCTTCCATTGTTATCCCAGTTACAGGTTCGGCTTCGATCCATTTTGTGAACATATCAATAGCCACAAAAAGGAACTCGAAACCTCCTGGAGCTTTGGGGAACGGTCCTAGGATATCAAGACCCCAAGTCGCAAAAGGCCAAGACAGAGGTATCGTTTGTAATGCTTAAGCTGGTTGGTGTATTTGCCTGCAATGAAACTGGCATTGGACACACTTTTTAACCAACTCTTTGGCATCGTACAGGGCTGTTGGCCAGTAGAAACCTTGTCGAAAGGCCTTACCGACCAGCGTTCTGTAGGAAGCATGAGTTCCACAGATGCCACCGTGTATGTCGTGAAGGAGTGTTAATCCTTCGCTCTGTGGAATGCATCGCATGAGCACCCCTTGAGTACCTCGTTTATAGAGGACTCCTTCAACCAAAGTATACATTTTGGCTTTTCAGGATAAGCGATCTACCTCGGGATCATCTTCGGGTACGGAACCCTTCTGAAGATACTCATAGGTGGGAGCCATCCAGGTATCCTCGTATTCTAGAGAGGTCGTCTCAATAGGAGGTGTCTCTGGTTCTTCAACCAAGGACGGCTTCTGGAGTTGTTCCAAGAAGACTCCTTTTGGTACTACAGATCGGAAAGAAGTCATTCGAGCAAACTGGTCTGCGAGGAAATTATCCTTTCGAGGGATGAATTGTGCCTCGAAACCGAAAAAATGCTTTTCTAGCTTACGCACTTCCGATAAGTACCGAGACATTATCGGGTTAGAGCACTGGTACTCTTTCCCGACTTGATTCACGACTAGTTCAGAGTCTCCCCTCACGAGTAGTCGGCGAATCAAGAGCGCTTTCGTAGCTCGTATGCCATCTAGCAAACCTTCGTATTCTGCCACGTTGTTAGTGGCCTGAAAGTTTAATTGTATGACATACTTTAAGGTCTCTCCGGTAGGAGATACCAGGACCACCCCAGCCCCCCGAGCCACTTAAAGTAAATGACCCGTCAAAGTACATCATCCACTGGTCGTGGGAATCGTACTGGAGATCCTGAAAAGGTTCAGGATTTATCCATTCGGTGGCAAAGTTTACCAAGATCTGGGATTTAATGGCCGTTCGAGACACGAAATGGAGGTCGAACTCCCCAAGTTTAACTGACCATTTTGCCATGCGTCCCGCTGTTTTCCTATTCTGGAGGATCGCTCCCAAGGGAAACTCGAGACAGACAAACTATTTTGTGCTTGAAAATAATGCCGCAGTTTCCTCGAAGACATGAGGAGGGCATATAGAAGTTTTTGGACCTGAGGGTAACGTTCCTTAGGCCCGTGTAAAACTTCACTAACGTAGTAAACCAGTCGTTGTACGTTTTCACGTTCTACGACCAGTACTGCGCTTACTGCCTGTGGCGTGGCAGCTAGGTAAATTAAGAGCGTCTCTTCTGGCCTTAGAGAAACTAAAATAGGAGCACTCGTAAGATACCTTTTGACATCCTCAAAGGCAACGTTTGCCTCGTTCGACCACTCAAAACCTTCATGTTTCCTTAGAAGTTTAAAGAAAGGTAGTCTTTTTTCTCCTAGTCATGCGATGAAACGACTTAAAGCCGCCATGCACCCTGTGAGTTTCTGGACTTCTTTCTTTGTGGTCGGAGGGCGTATTTGGAGAATGGCCTTTATCTTTTCGGGATTTGCTTGATTCCTCGTATAGATACTAGGAATCCAAGCAATTTTCTTAAGAGATTCGAACACACACTTCTCGGATTGAGTTTTAAGCGGTGCTTTCGAGGTTGTCGAATGTTTCTTGTAGGTCAGTGATATGATTAAGTCTCTTGATGCTTTTAACGACTAGATCATCAACATAGGCTTCCAGGTTTCGGCCTAGTTGAGATGAAAAAATCGATTGCATTAAGCGTTGAAAAGAAGCGCCGGTATTTTTTAGACCAAATGGCATTTTGACATAGCAAAATATACCAAATGGTGTAATGAATGCGGTCTTTTCTTTATCGTCTAGACACATATTGATCTGGTGGTATCCAGAATATGCATCTAAAAAACTTAATATTTCACAACCTACAGTAGAATCAACCAACTGATCGATACGAGGTAAAGGAAAATCATCTTTTGGACAAGCTTTATTAAGACCAGTGAAGTCTACGCACATACGCCATTTGCCGTTTGACTTCCTAACCATCACAGGGTTAGCCAACCACTTTGGGTGGTCGACTTCTCTTATAAAGCCTGCTTTAAGTAGCTTGTCCAATTCTGATTTAATAGCATCTCGTCGATCAGGGGCAAATCTCCGTAGTGTTTGTTTTACGGGTACTTTGTCAGGCCGTAAAGCTAGCATGTGCTCGATCACCTCCCAGGGGACTCCGGGTATGTCGGATGCTTGCCACGCGAAGACATCTGCGTTAGCTTGGAGGAAGGTGATGAGGGCGTCTTTCTACTTGGGGTCGGAAGTATCCCCGATGCGAACAGTCTTCGAGGGTCCCCTGCGTCCAAAGGAACCTCTATGACCTGGTCGTTCGGCTTTGGTGCAGCTTTAGGCTTCGACTTGTTAGTCGAAGGCTGACTTTCTTCTCGAGTTGGTATCTGACCAACTATCTCGAGGGATCGACGGTCGCAGCTATGCGCCATCTTCTTGTCACAATGGATTGTGATTACTCCTTTGGGACCTGGCATCTTAAGACATTGATACCCACAATGAGTAGCCATTAAGAATTTTGCCCAAGTTGGTCGTCCGAGTATGGCGTTATATGCCGTATCGAAATCGACCACATCAAAGGAGATTTTCTCTGTCCAGAAATTACTCACGTTCGGCAGCTTTAAGCTGTCGCTTTGATTCGTATGCCGACGATCCCCCGTAGATGTGCTCGGCGATATGTTGCGGATCCTGGTACGGCATCTCCTCATCATCATCCGACGACTTACGACCACTTGTTTGCCCTACCTGCTCGAGAGTGGAAAGTGGTCCTTTGCCGTTGTAGTAGTCCTCGAGTTTTCGTTGGAAAACTTGGCAATTGCGAAGGTCATGTCCTTCCTTTTTATGGAAAGGACACCACCTAGGCTTGTCGTTCTTCCGATCAGGGCGCTTACCTTTGCCTCGGTCGGAGTATGGCTTGAGCCGTGGCTCTTTATCGCTTCTGACCAAGACCTCCTTGGAACCATCGGCCCGAGGTTTTTGACCCTTCACCTTGTTCTTGGACTTCTTCGCTTTCTTATCCTTCTTCTTGCCACCTTCGTCTGGCTCTCGAGAGGTATTGTCTTCTCGATCAATTATGTTGTTCCACTCGACCGCCTCGGAAGCAGTCGCATATCGATCAGCCATCTCAAAGAATTCGACGACAGTAGCGAGAGGATTCAAAGCGACATCCTCCGTTATCCTTCTACTGCGGACTCCTTGCATGAAAGCCCTGATGACAGATGAGTCAGAAACTTTTGGAATTGAATTACGAACCTGACTAAAGCGCTTGATGAATTGGCGCAAGGTCTCGTGGTCATTCTGTCTCATCCGGTGCAAGTCGTACTCCTTCCTGTATGCATTGTAGGTGCCTTGGAAGTTCGCCAAGAGAAGGTCGAGAGGTGTTGCCAAGAATAGATCGACTCGAGTGGTTGGTTTAGTAACCACGATCAAGCGGACCCTTCGAGCACAGTTGGAAGGTAATTCGCCATTACATGCTCTCCTCCTCCTGCTGCTCGGACAGCTGTTGTATAAATTTGAAGGAACTCGATGGGATTTTGGGATCCATCGAACTTCTCCATGTTCACCGGTCGAAAACGAGGTGGCGGTGAGCGGCTCGGAGGTCGGCGAGAATGCCCGACATCCAAGAATGACTTCTTGACGCCTCCTTGCGGAAAGAAGGGTTGATATCACCGGTGATCGTATTCGACGATACCCAGTAACAAGTTGACCCGACCTGTAGTAGGTCTCAGTCCTACGAGGGAAATACTCCTCGTATTCCATCTGCTGCTATAGATTTCCATGTCAGAATGGTGAGCGATCACCTCTCCGAGGGGCTTGTTGATTATCTGACGTTCGAAGGACATTTCTCCGGGTAGGAGATCGATGCGACTTGTCTTTGCGCCGATCTCTACGCGTGGTATTGTTCGAACGACTGGTAGCTGAGAAAGTTGTATTGTTACAACTTTCTAAATGATGTTGGTGAGGTGCTTCCAGTTTTGCCATTGTGGTCTGAAGCCTTTGTGCGATCTCTTCGACGAAGAGGACGTAGCCTAGCGCTCAGCGAGCTCTCGAGTAGGGTTCTCGAGCAAGTCGTTGATGTGTTGGAGTTCTTGAGCTTCCTATGATTGATACTGGATGCGTCCAGGCAGATTTTTCGGGGCTGCAATTTTCTTCCGTCGAATAGCCTCAAGATCTTCCACATCAGATCCTTGAGACTGTCTCAATAGAGTAAGAGTATGTCGAGGATTTCCCTCACGCTCATCAAAGTGTTGGTTTTGTTCGTCACCGGTGGTGCCCTTGCCATTGCCACTAGGGGGCACAGTGTGTGATCTTCGAGGAGTGTTCCTAGCTCGGTCTCTAGAAGAGTGGCCTTGATCTAAAGGAAGGACGAAGACCTCTCGTTAATGATTCACACTTGTGCTCAAGGCCTCCCCGCTTGAGGAGTAGTCGAGAGACACCATCTGGCAACTTGGAGTAATCCCCTCCAGGAAGAGGAACTCTGGGTTATAACCGTCTCCGTCCGCAGGTGTGACCTGCGGAGAGATGATCGAATTTGCAGGAAAAGCATGCTTGATCCCGCTCTCTCTGGAGTTATCCGGAGAGAGAGGACCACCAGATGCTGGTGAAGCCCTGGAATTGTGGCTTCCAGAACTTGCCTTACTAAGTCGGACTGCCTTAGGGGACTTGGACACTTAGAAGAAAAACTCTTGTCGTGTTGTGAACCCACCTAGGTGTAGTCCTGATTGTGGTCGGATTGACCCTTGTCCTTTGAGGGAATTGGTTCCTCTGTTGGACGTACTGTTGTGGGGGATAAGGATCCCTCCTTAACTCCATCAGTGGCATAGTCTCCTGGATCTGCAGAAAGATCTCTGGAGGCAGCAACACCATCGGATGAGTCGATACTCGGTTCGTAATCGAAACCGGCATCCATGTCGACGTCTAAGTAATCTGCCAAGTCAAACTAGTTCTCCCCATTCCATTCTCCTACCATGAGTGCATGAGATTTGGAAAAAGAGAGTATGTTGACAACAGATTACCAGAAGATCCTCACGGACGGCGCCAACTGTCGGTGTTTTAGAACCGATTTTACGTAAAGATTGTTTGATTCGGGGGGTCTCCTAGAATGGAATCACGCAGAGAAATTGACACGAGTATTTTTATATAGGTTCAGGCCTTCTCTGGGGAGAATAACAACCCTACTCCTGTGTGCGTATGGTATTGAGTGTATCTTGTACAATCGGGAGAAAAGACTAAGACTATTACAAAAGATAGGGCATGTCTTCCCGATTGCTTGCTATGTTCTCCGATTGCCTCCCTTTTCTTCTATGATCGCCGCCTTTATATAGTCGTGAAGGAGTAGTCGTTTCTCCAGGTGAAGAGGCACCTCATCATGTCCTGTAACGGGCGCATGTTTGCAGTAATCACCGGAGTGTTAACTCCTTCATGCCGCCTGACAGTTATTTGTTAGAGATAATGGAGTATTACGTGCTATTACTCCGTAGAATAATAGTGTATGTTGACTGCTTGGATTCCTTAATAAATTGGACCCACTCATCTATAGGTTTTATTGATCATAAGGTGGTCGTAGCTGACCTGGTCGTAGAAGAGCTTATGACCATGGGGTTGTCGTAGAATAACTTACGACTGGATAGTGATCGTAGAAGAACTTACGACCATAAGGTAGTCGTAGTAAGATTTACGACTATGGGGGTGGTCGTAGAAGAACTTACGACCACCTGGTAGGCTTCTCCCTTATAAATATAAGGGGTATACCTAGGGACCACATGACATCATATTTACCCATAATAAGAATTATAGATAAAAGATAAAATGAGGATTATTAGATCCTCGTCAAGTAGTATTAGAATCAGATGATTTATTTGAGGCAACAGTAGCATTACTTGAAACTATAGCATTACTTGAAACTGTAGTACCTTGCATATGATATAAGTTAGCAGCTTTTAGATCACCTTTCATCACAACAAGACAGCCTTTGGAGATCTTCAGAACTCCACCTCCACCTGCATACTTGTACCCTTTAGCATCAAGAGTACTTAGTGAGATAAGATTTCTCTTCAAACCCGGAATGTGATGGAATCCAAAAAGTTTTGATGGTGCCATCAAATATCTTGATCTGGATAGAACCAATATCTGCAAAATTGCATGGTGAATTATCACCCACCAATAGACCTGTTCAAACGCTGGGCTGAGTCGGGCTTCGGGCCAGGCCTACAAAAGCCCAGTGACAAAACACCGAGCCCGAGCCCGGAATGAGGCCCGGCTCCAGTTCATTTTCCAGGCCCGAGCCCGGCCCGACACAAAATCCTGGCCCGGCTCGACCCGGCCGGTGGTACATACAGATTACAGAATGAGATTGAATACAATGTCAAGCCATACTAAAGTCGAACAACTCATTACAACCAATTTAACTCCTTGACCACCAATCACCAAAGATATCGCTCATCTTCTCCTTCTTCAATACTCACATCCAGATCCGAGGGAGCACCGCCTGGAGGAGAGCGCTGCCAGGAGGAGCACCGCCTGAAGGAGCGCCGCCTAGGGGGAGCGCCGCTGGGGAACACTGCTGGAGGAGGCGCTGGGGAGCACCGTCGAGGGAAGGAGCGTCGCCGAGGGAAGCGCCACCAGGGGGAGCGTCGCCTGAGGAGAGCACCGAGCGAGGGGGAGCGCCGCAGGGGGAAACGCCGAGCGAGGGGGAGCGCCGAGCGAGGGGGAAGCGCCGCCTAGGGGGAGCCATCGTCGTCTGCAGGAGCGCCGCCTGGAGGATCGGGAGAGCTCCTGGCCTCCTGCTAGGGTTGGGATGGAGATGGATTAGTGGCCTGCTGGCCTTATGGCCTATGGGCCTTAGCCCTTATGGTGGCATGGTGCACAAGTGCAAGTGCAGACAGCAGTGGCACGGGCCGGGCCAGGCTTTTTTCGGGCTGAAATTTCCAACCCGAGCTCGCCCCGAAAATAACTCTGGACTTACCTAACAGACCCGAGCCCGGCCCGAGGTAAAAGCCCGGTCAGGCCCGGCCTAGAAAAAACGTGTCGAGCTCGGGCCAGGCCGCCCATGAACAGGTCTACCCATCAACACAGAATCTCTTAGCATAGCTTTATAATTCACGAACCAATCTCGGTTCGCACTCATGTGGAAAGTGCATGTCGTATGAAGAATCTACTCATCACCGGTTTTAGAATTACCGCCAAAGGCAACGAGAACATCTCTATCAGAATCTTGCTTAGTAACGATGATGGCTTTAGCAATATCCTCTTGTTGATCCTTCTTGAAATTGTTATTTATTTTCTCTTTTTTTTTCCTTTACCCACCAGCACTTAGATATGTCGTGTCCATCTTTCTTGCGATATTTGCATGATTTGTACATGCCTCTGGATTTCGATATGCCTTTGTAATTTCTGTGCTAGCTTTTGCCTCTTGAATCGTCGTTTGAACTCATCTATTGTCTGTCACAGACAATTAGGCCTTCTGTATTCGAATTTGAACTTTCGTTCAGAACCATAAGTTTCATCTTTTTCTTCGCAAGCAGTTCTTCGTAGACTTCATTAAGTGTAAAAGTATCTCGGCTATATAGAATAGTATCTCTGAACGCAGAGTATGAACTAAGCAACGAGCATAAAAGAAGAAGACTCAAATCTTCATCATCATACTTTAGAAACGTCATGCAGAACAAATCCTAAATTTGATGGTGCAAATAGTGTGTGTCTAGTAAAGAATTCCCAGAATTTTGGGTACACTTATGTGTATGTGAAGCAACGACGAAGACTGGAGTTGTTGGTACGCTTGCTCGTGTACGCTTAGCAAATCGCTTAGTGTGTGTACGTATCAATTTCCGCCGGGATGAATTCAAGAACTGGAGTCAGCCGACGGGATCTATGCCTGAATGCTTTTTCTTTGAAATCAATCATGTTGTGGTGTTTTATCTCTTTCTAGCAATCAATATTGTTGTTACTTTGCTCGCCAAGTGATCTACATGATGCACTTCCTATTTTATTCTGCGTGGAGAAACAGCTGCTCCTTGTCTAAAACGCGGAGACGGCCTTGAATTCGACGTCGATTGGAACTGCAACTCGCGAGACGCGAGAAGAATCATTCCGACGATTTTTTTCACTTGATCAAATCTTCTTTGCTCTAATACCACGTGTTGTAAATAATGCACGTAAAATAGGAACGGGAAACACGAATTTTATGTGAAAAACTATTTCAGGAAAAAACCATAGGCGCACGAAGACAATATCACTATATGACGAGATGTTTACAATGGAACTCTTACTCTTCTCTATTGACTATAGGGATATATTTGCAGTGATACATGAAAAACTCCGTGTAGGAGTAGAACTATGAATTGTAGTAGGAAATGAAATTCACATCACTCAAACTCGATTCGTATCACACTTAAACTGAACAGTGACTAATTATTCCGAACACTGAATTGTCTACCACAGCTTGGCAAAGCATAGTGTTCATATCGTCGATCCCGCGGTCCAGCTTCCGGCCGGTGTTCCACCGCAGCTTGTTGAACCCGATCCGGTCGAACATGGGCACGTAGTTCGCGTCCAGCTGCGTGCCGAGGCAGAAGAAGCGGTCGAGCCAGAAGAGCCCCCCAGGGGCCGGAGCACCCGGTAGATGTCGAATAGCGTGCACTCGAACATCACGTCGGGGATCCAGCTGCTGAGCACGTGCATCGAGTGCACGATTTCGAGCGTGTTGTCGTAGAAGGGCAGCCGGTGCGCGACGCTGAGGTGCATCGGCACGAGCCCCCGCGACGCGATCAAGCTGCTCATGGACGTGGTGTGTGTCACCACGATGCGCCGCGAATGTGCCGGACCCGCCGCCGATGTCCAGCCCGATGCGCACCGTGCCCTTGGGCCTCGTCGCGAGCACGGCGTCGATGGAGTAGTCGAGGGAGCCGAGGTCATCGCGTATCCACCGGACCTTGTCCCGGCCGCCCAGGCCGAAGCGGTCCTTGCTGTCGTAGTGCCCCTTGGTCCTGCCGCGGTTCACCAGGCACGAGTAGTTCTTGCACGTGTACGCGTCCCACACGATGCTCGTGTCCGGCGCGATGGACCACAGGCCCGCCGGCAGCGGCGTCGGCTCGATGTACCCCGCCGGGGAAGAAGGTCACGAGACTGAAGAAAGAAACAAGACCATGTTGGTACACTGGAAGAAAGCTTTCAACAGGTGGCACATACTGGCAGTTGCCACAGCAAACGCATCAGTCGAGCTCATCCACCATTTGTTGAAGCTGGACCAGACGGCATCCGGCTGACAAGTTTCCTTGCATGTTTGGAACTTGTAATGGTCAAAAAGGGGCCCTAAGTTCCATAAAGAAGCCATCAATTCTCTAGTGACCAGAGCATACGGCTGCATACTAGAGCTAGTGTTCTGAAACCGTTTAAGACGAAGGCAATAAGCAATTGCATAACCCCCTGCTGTTTGATTTCACAGGCAGGCATAACTAGTCCCTTGCTTGATTCCCAATCCAGTTTTGCGCTACTCGAAGAAGTAAAACATGTAGCGTAACTGAGGACAAAGGATCCATGCATTTTGTTCTCTAACTCGCGTATTCATAGCAACCTTGATCCGACAAATTTGGTCCTGATTGGAGTATTATATACTTTCACATCTTCAGAAATGTAAGCTCATGGCGTTCAGCACAGTACAAACTTCAGAATTCCCAATAAGACAACATATACCGAGAACAATGGATTCTGGAGGAGCTTTTTCCCTTTAACCTACAACAACAGAACTAGACGGTGGTAGAGGATGCAGTGTATTGCATTAAGTAGACAGGAGATAAGAACACTGTATCTGCCAAGACTGCTTCTAAACTGCCCACAAGAGGGTGGGCAATGATGCCTCTAATGTCAAGGTTGATCCCATCTCAATAGTCAAATTCATTTAGCCTTCTACAGTAAACTACAGCGACTGCTGCATGTCTATGAGATTGCAAAAACTCATGTATTTGCTTGCAATTGGGATTTCTTGGATACAGCAATTGCAAGAAATACCTTTCAGCAAATGACTCACAAGCTTCAACTATCATGAGTAAGCCATTGGTAATGCCTAAAGAGATCTAATTAACCCAAATTGAAATTGATAACAGGTGCCTGATAATTCACCATTTTTGTTCTCTTGGCTCTTAACGGACAACCATTTCTAGATTTAAGGAATCTTAGAGTTGTGACAAGTGCATTACAAACCAATAAGCAGAATGAACAGTACTTTGGTAGTTCGCTTTTTTGTGTGTTCACTGTTGACAAATGGTAAGATACCTAGCATCCCATATGTACAAAAAGAACAATTGGAGAAGGGGAATCTGTACACAACCATTCAAGTTACAATTTTCCATCAACCGTCGAATGTAAAGCTAAGGAAAACAGCAAATTTCAAGTGAAACTAATCAAAATATGTATTGTCAATCTTACCTCCAACCCCAGGTGTACACTAGTAATTCAAAGCAATCACCTCATCTTGTAAGCCCAACCATGTTCACTCAAAAATGCATGTACAGCTTCCTTGATGGCAAGGTTTGGAACTAGTTGGTGTGGTTCAAGTGCCTCACGGGTCACGGGGTCAAACTTCCCCACCTACAAATTTTGAAAAGTTCATAAGTTCGGTATACAAAACATCACTACGTTACAAGACATTGTTCATGCTTGTGTCAGTTACCCTATGAAGATGGTCAAGAAGCACAGCCCTCTCATAAGTAATTCCACTTGGGGTGATCACTGGGTCTCTGAAGACATCAAGTGTAATTTTGCAGCAGAGATGGTCAGGAACCTGCAAATAAAATAATTTGTTTGATTAAACCAGTCAAGGCGACAAAAGTAAACATTGTCCAAGGCAGTGACATACTTCTATTGGAGTGTCAGTCTTTGCAGCTTTCCTGAAAACTTCCTCGAGCTCGTTTAGCTGTTCTTCAGACACATCTGCTGCTGGATTATCAAGGCTGTTATAATTCCTAAGAGCTTCTTTACATGCTACCCTGAAAAAATGACAAACAATATATTAGGTGGGAACTACAATATATCTCTGCGATAATAATAGAGCAATGCAAAGAAAACATTTTTACACACTTCAGCTTATGCAATTGAGAGGCTCTCTCTGTTGATAAGCTTTCCCATTCGATGTATTTTGCTTTAGAAAGCTCTTGCCATATCTCTTCAACCATGTAGCTTGCAGGATGCGCCCCCCTTCCAAGCTCCAAAGACTACCATTGCATAGTTTGGTACATCAGTAAAAATGGCATAAACAGACTTTCATTTCTAACTAAATAGCATCATCAAGAGAAGAACAAACTACGTCAAAGGCAGCATTTGGCCTTGTATTTTCCTGTTTCTGTTGGTATTGTACTCGTTGTGAACTCAAGTACTCAACTATTCTTATTTGATATGAAGACACAATTTCGATTTTACCAAATCTGAGAGGACACAAGGACATGACATGGATGTTAATACGCTATGCTCCTAACCAGGGAAAAAAATCCCGGCCGGTTACGGCGGTAACCGGATTTCCCTGTACCGACCAGGTCAACATTAACCGACCCGAAAATTTGAATTTTTAACTTCTCTCATCACTTCCTAGGTTGGTTTAGACCTATTTTGTGCTAGATTACGTATTGTATAAGCTAAATATGCTTGAATTATTGTTTTTGGCCGGTTTGCACTTCATATGAGCTAAATATGTTATATTACGTATTGTATGAGCTAAATATACTATATTACGTATTGTATGAGCTAAATATGCTAGATTACATATTGTATGAGCTAAATATGCACTTCATTAAATACTTTCTAATTCAAAATTTTGGCCGGTTTTTCCGGTTTTTCGTCCGATTTTTCCGGTTAGTAAACGGACTGGTTACCGCTTTCCAGAAACCAGGGTTCAAAATTCGATTTGCGAATTTTCTCCGTTTTTTCATCAGGATTTCCGGTACTTGGTCAGAATCACATCGGCTCCAAACAGATTTTGCCCGATAATAGTAACAGTTCTTTGATCCTTGCTCCTAACCAATGTTGTGGTTGTATTATAATTTCTAGCATATATAACAGGAAACACTAGCGTAGAAGGCCATTTTATGGCACAGTTGGACCATCGCCCCACAACAGGGGAAAAATCGATTTACATTTACCGGCCACGGCAGAATCTGGCCTTACTGGGGATCGAACGGAAAAACCGCCGATTTTTCCGGTTTAGTAAACTCAAATTCTAATTTTCAATTTCAAATGGTTTTAAGCAAATTCAAGCGAACTTCGTCCGATTTTTTCCGGAAATCTGTTATCGCTTCCTACGGCGACCGTGATTTCCACTAGAAACGGGTTTTGGATCCTTGCCCCACAATGAGAACATTATTACACCCAGTTCAAGTGGAACTTATGGTTATGGGAAGTCAGCTTAATATTTTTAGAACTAGTCACTTAATATTGATGGTTGCCCCTAAAAAGAGCTTAATACTGATGATGGAGTAAAGTAATGTCCCTACACACAATGTGTGTGTGTGGGAGAGAAAGACCTTCTCTAGTTCTTTTATTCCTTTAGCCAATTCTTGCTTGTTGAGAAGTGCAAGCCTGAGCATGTAATGTGCCTGCCAACACAGTAAATAAATTATCGTCACTACAGGCAAGAGACTAAAGATATTAACACTGTAAGGATAAGAATGAGACTCGTGTTTTGCTCATACAGGAAAAATACATCTATGTTGCATGCAGTATCAAATCAAGTTTGAACTGTGAGTTCAAACTCATTTTAAAATGGCCATAACCAAAGTGAATTAAGATGGATCAAAATAAGGAAACAACAGATTCTGTAGCATTTGACTTAGTTTGGTGCTTCCCCTGACTCTAGAACACTGTATCCTAAATACAACCATCTCTTGCTTTCTCCCTTGGAGTATGTCATACTTTGATACCCCTTCTTATGCATAGCAACCCTTAGATCGGATCCGAAGTTGCGAGATACGGTACGAGCGTGCACGATTTCAAAAACAAAGTAGATGAATCCCGTAGAGAGAACCTAATAACAGCGACGAAATAATCACGACGATAGAGAAAGATTTAGCAAAGCCGACAGCAAATTCCTTAAGAACAACCTCAAAAGAGTACAAGGGGTTCACTCTTTCACAACCCTCTCGAACCTTTTAGGACCCTCGGATCCTTACTCTATATAAGAATCTAGCGCTAAATAATAACCTAATCTCTAATCCTCTCGTGCACATCGTACTTTGGATGAGTTGGTTTATAGCTTGTGTTTTCCATGACCACCCCTCATAGCTTTATATAACGCCTCTCGGTTCTCCTCTTAAAAAAAGTAGGAATCCTAATCCTATTAGGATTCATATAGGAATCCTTATAGCACACTTCTCCAAATCCTAGTTGATTAAGATGTGAGTCACTATACTCAACAGAGGAGGCATTGAAGAATCTTGAAATGGTAGGTGGAGTTTTGTCATCAACTTTTTACCACAGGGCATTAGAAGCATGTTACTTGACACATCACCAGTCACCACTATAGGCTGCCTTACAGACTTATGAGGCAATTCATATTTTGACTTCAAGTGCTGATGAAACTCATCAAATTCACAATGACTCCTGGGCCATTTTGCATAGTAAGAATTGTTGGCCCCATTTTCGCCCAGCTACTTTAACATACAACCAATACCAAACGATGAAAGACTTTGGAATTTGACCCAATTCAGAAAATCAGGTCTCTACAAAATTCATTTCTGGCCACATGAGCCAAACAAAGACAAGCTTAATAGTTGAATTAATAATGAACACAACTTCATAGCGCATTCTGATCTCAAGTGCACCTTCCAACCGAGCGGCCAACACCAGGAAACCTCAGCTTGTTCGTATGACTAAGGGCCAGTTTGTGTTTCTGTGCTGCACTACAAAATCTAGTTAGTAAATAAAATATTACCAATTAGTAAAATAATTTTGTTTTAGCTCCCTCCAAGTTACAGGTTTTTAATTAGTTAGCATACCAAAAAATTAGCAAAACGAAGGCATTTAAGAAGTAACTGCAATACCACAGGAAGCCTAATTCCACTAGTGCGTGGATGTGTGCTACAGGTGTGTTTCTCATACAGGAACAAAATCCATTACATCTTTGGTCAAGACACAACTGTGATGGAAAATGGAATTTATTTTCACTACAAGAAAACTATGTCCTTGAAAAGCACATTTCATTTCTCGATAATTTGGTATGCCGGCATGACGACACCGCCAGCTTGGAGCCAACCAGCAATACATGTCCACAGAATAATTATTAAAGGGTCAACACAACCACTCACCTTAACAGAGTGGCTGTCAAGCTGGATAGCCATTCTACAATCTTCCTCAACCTTAGCCCACTCACTGCCAAACTCGATAACAACACAGTATGATGTAAACACTTGGATTGTGCATCAGATTGATCAATAAACACAACAAACAAATGGAAATAGTAGTTGTACAGACGTCCGCCTCTTATAGCAAAGTGCTCGGTTGGTCCAATATACTGCGACATTTGGGCAGAGAACTATGGCCTGTTAACCAAAATAGACACTGAACTTAGCAAGGAATGTGTAGACCATGCAGGGTTTCTACATAAAAATCAAGTATTGGTGCTTCCATATAATCTATCGTTGAGTCAACTAAGTACATGTTTTGACTACCACCACCATGACTTAAAGAACCAAAACAGGAGGGACTATCCAGGTATAAGTAGAACTAAACTGTAAAGCTGAATGGTAAACATGTTTAACACACCCAACTCATTCCATGTTCCTTACCTAAAGTTAATTATAATTTGTAGGGTAGTGTAACAATTCTGGAGGCATGTGAGGCTTGTACAACAACACCCTGGTGTAAGATTAGTAGACCAAGCAAGCACACAGCAATAGGTAATGCCATAGCCTTCCATGTGAGATAACTAGACACAAGAGCAAGCTAATCAAAATCATCCTGAGCAGCTATGGCAACACCGCAGAACATAAAATTACCAAGCTACAGTTGGTACTCGGGAAGCAATGAAGGTAATTTAGCAAGAAATCCAGAGGATTTATCACATAGATGCACTAAAGTAGCCACAGCCCTCAACAGAATGAGCTGCACCACGCTGATAACCATTCCAGAACACATCAATTCGACTAAAATAAATAGTGCCTAAAGACCCCAATCCAAACGTCGGTTTCAGAAACATAGAACACGAATTACGCGGAAGCCAGGCGAGAATCCCACGAGCCAAGCCGTAGAAAAGCTACTTGTGCGGCGGCGAGTAACCCTACCCCGGTGTAGGCGTCGATGGCGGCGCTGATGCGGTCCTTCTTGAAGAAGACGTTGCCCTCCTGCTTCAGCAGCTCCGCCTGCCGCTTCGACGCCGCCGCGCCGTCCGCCGCCGGCGACATCTCCGGCGACCTTCGCTTCGCTACGGTAAGGATCGGGGCGATGGGTTGGTGGGTGGGAGGCGTGGCGCCTTCTCGATTTGTTTCTGAAAATATCGTGACGTGCGCCTAGAGGCTTCCTTCCCCCATGCGAGAGAAGAAATGGAATTGGAAACGACGCGAGGGGTGTGCGTTTTTGCGTGTAGGCCCCTTGATTGGACTACCCAGGGGCTTAACTGCAAAATGCCATGGATCGAATTTGCGGGTACATTCGCTAAAAATTGGCAAATTTCGCCATCTAGTGTGCGGCGTTCGAAAAAAACAGGCAAAAGGTGACTTGTAAGTATGGTGAACGTATAATAGTCAACTCATAGCATACGTTACGTTAGAGTTTAAAATATATTTCCTTCGTTCTTTTTACTCGATGTTTTTGATTTTTTATGGTCTTTGAGATGCGATCTTAACCGCTACTTTTTATAGTTTTACGTTAAGATATAATTAATAAAGTTATAATATTAAGAAAGTATTTTCAACGACAAATCTAATGATATAATTTTTATGTAGCCTCTATAGATAGTTTTAAATTTATTGACGGTCAGCTTGACAGCACAGATTACAGGAAGTCAAGTAAAAAAAACCAATAGAGTACTATTTAACTGATTATTTTACAATTTCCCTGCAGAAAAGAAGTTATTTCAAATGGCATTATGAAAATAGGAACAAATTTATCTCAAGATATACTTTTATGATAACGATTTTTTCTCGGTTTTGACAAATATACTAGATAAAAATTGGTGGTCAAACTTTTTGGAAACCGCGCTAACGTCTAACACGAACACTTGATCGTGATTGGATGAACTATTTACTTAATAGAGTTGTTTTGTTATACAACTCTAATAAATATTTTGTTCGCTACTAGTAGCAATTAAATTTATTTAGGTATAAATTTTGTAGTAATTTATAAATATATAAATGAGCTCAAAAATTATAAATTTTTTGTAGAGCCTCTATTGCTTGTGTAATTTGTTTAAAATTTTATATCTTCCGATGTTTTATCTAAAATTCATTTAGGTTTGGATAAAAATAATTTTTGAGAAAAATGTAATGTATAAAATTTTGAAAAAATTACAATTACACTATGTTGGGAGTACAAAAACTTTCATAATTTTGTGAGCCCATTTTATATATTTAAAAACTTCTACAAAAAATATATTTAAATAAATCAAATCACTACTGGTAAGGCCTTTCTTGACTGTGACTGCCGTCTTGAGAGTCTTTTCTGATCGCCATCACATGCGATGGCCGTCTTGGCGAGGCATGTGCCTCCTGCGTTTTCACCGTATGGTGGTCGTACGGCAGGAAGTTATTTTTATAAATTTCACACGAAGACGTCATTCTTGTAAATACAGGACGAATTTGTGCCAGTTTGGCTAAAAATTCCAAAAAGGGCGTGGATTGCATATAGAATTCAACGATTCATTTGGGTATTCCGCGCAAAAAAAAAACATGTTCACGATTCGCTCGCTTTGTAATTTGTATAGAAAAGATAGAGAAACGCACTTCGCATCGAGTCCTTGAGTTTGGAGCTTGGACACCCACAGATCACAAGGAAACATGGCGACGCCCATGGAAGAGGTGCTGCCGGAGGCGGCGGCGGCGGCGGCGGCGGCGGCGCCCGCGGCCGTTGCCGGAGGCGAGGACGACGGAGAGAAGCCCGCGGACTCTGGCTCGGACTCGTCGTCGGACTCCGACGACGGAGGGGACGGCGGCGACGCCGCCGACGAGCTCCGCATCCAGGCCCTGGAGCGCGCCCTCCAGGAGCAGCCTCTCGACTACGAGTCCCACGTCCAGGTCTCCCATCCTCTCTCGCGCGCTGCCATGCCTGGCTCGCTAGGGTTTTCAGTGGGTTTTGTGACGCACGGATTGGTTCCAGCTTTGCGGTGGTGTCTACACGCTAGGTTTCGATTTAGGGAGTCCTCTTACGCATTGGAACCTTTGCTGCGCTAGTTTTGGCCATTGGGATGACGATTTTTTGTTAGGCTGAGCTCCTTTTTAGAGATATATTGTTGATTTCCTCCCTGCTTTATACGGCAATCTCTAGGTCGTGGAGCGATTGGGATGGTTTCTTATGTTAGTAGCTAAGCTTTGGCTGCCTTAGGTGTGGTGGGTACTGTTGATTGATAAGCTTCTCGTATAACTAGCTAAATGTTGATGAATGTTTTGCCCGTTGTGCGTTGATTTGTGCAGTATATACAATGCCTGAGGAAATCTGGCAAGATCGAGAAGCTTCATGCTGCAAGGGAGGAGATGAATAAGTACTTCCCTCTCACACCGAAGATGTGGCAGGATTGGGCGAAGGATGAGATCTCATTGAGCACGGGGTGTGTGATTTTTTTCTATTTTAGTGGTTTGCTGAAGTATTTATGTTGTCTGCACTTCAATTTTGTGAAAAGAGAAGGTTCGTAACGTGTTTTGGTTCTTATCTCCTGTCTCTGTTGTTACAGTCATGAATCTCTTGGTGATATTGAAAAGCTCTATGAACGTGGGGTGCAAGAATATCTGGTATGTCGAACTGTTAATGTGAAATTGAATATAAATTGTTGAGCGTGTGGAGTGCTAACTTATTTTGGCGATCATGACATTGCAGAGTGTTAAGTTATGGCGGGATTACCTTGATTATGTTGAGGAGCATGATCAGTCAGTGGCGCAATGTTCTCCATCTGGCCTCTCAAAAATGAGGGATTTGTTCGAGCGTGCTATAACTGCATGGGGGCTACATGTAACTGAAGGTAGCAAACTATGGGAAGCTTATAGGGAATATGAGCTGGCCATCCTGGCCATCATTGATGGCAATGACGAGGAAAAGGCAAAGCAAGTTCAGCGTATACGTGTGCTCTTCCACCGCCAGTTATCTGTTCCTCTGGCTGATATGGAATCAACACTTGCTGCGTATAAGAGCTGGGAAGCTGAGCAAGGCAATGCAAATGACCCAGATTCTGATTTCGAGGGCGTTCCCTCAAATGTTGTATCTGCTTACAAAAAGGCCAATGAGATGTACAATGCACGGAAGCAATATGAGGATGGACTAAGCAATGTGGGTGCATCTGAAGCTGACAAACTGCAGGAGTTTCTGGTACGGTGAAGTTAGTTTATTATCTGTTATAATGCTTAACTTGAGACTTGTTTACAATTCATCTTGAACTATTTTTTTGAGATGCATGCTTGTATTGTGTTCCTGTGTGTAATATTTTCAAATCTGATTTGTCTGAGCACAGCTCCTGGTGCAAAGCTGTAAGCCTTTTTTTAGAAAAGGCTACATCGTTGTTGCAAGTTCTCTTTATTTTAATTCCTTTCTATTCTTTGGCAGTAAATGGACATACAATTTCTTTAGCAGATTTTGTAGCAAATGCATTTTTGTCTTGAATTCTCTCTATTTTGAGTTCGGAGGACTGTATTCCACTAGTTTTCCTCTGTGGCCCTGCTTAAAATATATTTTTCTACTCAGAAACTGAAATGTTATGGGCCCCTTATTTTGTCTATACATGACATGTAGGTGTTGCTAGGTTCTTTGCCATCTGTCAGTCTTTCAACTAAGTTTACAATTGGTGTGGCTCTCGCATCCTTTTCATTTTAATTATGTTGTATGTCATACAGATGCATCAGTTTTTCCTTACTAATTCCTGGTTCTTAGTAAACTCACCAGCGGTGTTTTGGGGATGAAACAGAAATACATCAAATTTGAGGAGTCTTGTGGTGACCCTGCTCGTGTTCAAGTTCTGTATGAAAGGGCTGTTTCAGAACTTCCTGTTTCAAGTGATGTATGGATGGGATACACGAGTTACCTGGACAGAACCCTGAAGGTCCTCTTAGAAACTCCTATGTGGCAATACATGTAGATCCAATGATGATATTTCGTGTAAATATCAATATATGCTTATTTAATTCTGATTTCTTTGGCAGGTACCTGCTATCCTCAAAAGTGTTTACCACAGAGCCACGAGGAACTGTACATGGGTTGGTGATTTATGGATCCATTACTTGCTGTCTTTGGAGCGTATTCATGCATCTGAGGAGGAACTGCGATATGTAAGTTTCTTGTTCTCTCTGTTGGTATGTTGTTGGGGGTTTTATATTTTAGATAATCTAGCATCATATTGGTACGCAAAGAAAATGGCAAAAATTCAACATCCAAAGTTTGACTCCACGGTTCAATGATTCAGCTTATTATAATTCTTTGTTCATCGAGTTTGCTTTACACTCTAACAGCATACAGGTTTTTAAAATCGCCAATGGGAAGTGGGAACTATATTTAAGATTTCATTGTTGTTGAATTTGACTAGCATTACTCAATTCTTGTTCACCTCTCTTAGCAGTTAAGTCTGCTGCATGGAGGCATGTACTGCCAATATGAGGCAATTACTACTAAATGTTTGGGTATTTATGATCCAACAGTAGAGGGCTACAGGTGCTACTGTTATGTATGCGAGCCCTATAATAAGTTGGAGGAGAGTTCATTTTACTATAGTAATTGGTAGCATTTTATGAACTGTAGGATATTTAATTTGTGTAACTTTATTACCATCTAGTAACTACAAAATATCCTAAAGCATCCTGGTTATCAGCCAACTGAGCACATTCTCAGAAAACTATGTCATGAAATGTCTAATGTGTTCACTGCACTTCTTTCATTGCCTGTGTTACTCCTTTCCGCAGTTATGGAAGGTTATTGTTTGACTTGTCTTTCTTTTCTTTTTATATACATTAGGAGATACCAATATATATGTACTTCTGCATGTTTTCAGGTCTTTGAGCAGGCTGTCCAATGTTCTTTTCCAAGCATAAAAGAGGTGATATAGCTGCAGCCCTCATCTCTCTTTCTCTCTTCATATTTTCTTGCATCTTAGGAGTTTCTGTTCTAATCTGGATAGTAATTGTGAATTGTGATATATCTGCTTGTTTTGATCAGTCCAATGGAGTCAATGGGCGTAATTTCCTGGATAAACTAGCATATTCTTTTTAAGAATTTCTTCTGCCCAATGCCATCATCTGTTGATTGTTCTAGTAAGATGGTGCTTATTTACCCTTTTTTTTGGATGATTGCACCTTTGCAGTATCTCGATATTTATCTTACTCGAGTTGATAGTTTAAGACGGAGGATGTCAGATGGGTTGGATTTCCAACTCATTAGGCAAACATTCATGGTATGTTCTCTGTTAGTTCACTGTTTACATGCAATTTTTTTATGTTTACTATAATTAACTATGGGCATATAATACCAGGATGCTGCTGAATTTCTCTCAACACAAATGGGAACCGAGGATTTATTGCTCTTGCATGCGTACTGGGCCAAATTAGAGCGTAATCTTGGCAAAGATCTAGCTGCAGCTCGTGGAGTTTGGGAAAATGCTCTTAAAAAAAGGTTTAGTTTTTATTTGTGCAAGTTCATATATTGTTCTCATGCCTAGCACTCAGTTAAATCTGTTATTCTTCCAGTGGGTCTGTTTTGGAAGTCTGGCAGCACTATATTTCAATGGAGATAGAAATGGGACATGTTCATGAGGCAAGATTACTTTATAAGCGCTGTTATAGCAAAAGGTTTGCTAGCTCTGGATCAGAGGTAAGCTCTTCTTGAGCAATTAGGAGAATATCTCTTTCTTTCCTGCTAGCATGGCCTGTAATCCTGCCAGTGAAATCTCTTATCAGTTGTCACTGCTTGATCTATTAGGCTATAGAACAATGGGTGTTACAAGAGTAAATGTTATTTACTCAAAAGCACATCAGGCCTATTCTTAATAAAGTGGAAAGAAGAATTTAAGGTGAATGAGTAGTCCACGTCCACCTATTTAATTTGGACTATTTTCAACTAGATGAACTAATCATAATTAACAGCAGCAACCAAATTGTTAAAAGAACATGGAATATTATAATTTGTGTTATATTTAGGAAATACAGTAGCTGTCCAGATGTGGTATAATATGAGAACTCTTCTGTTGTTGTTAAGGTAAGAATCCAGCATACAAATGAAGTCAGTCTGGGTAATTGTTCATATCTTACAAAATGTTTTCAGAATTGGGTCTACTTCCATTTTGTTCATATCTTACAAAATGTTAATGTATTAGCCACTTTGATTGTCCACCAAGGATGAGCATCATGGCATGATCCTTACGTTGATGGTTTTCGTTGGTTGTTAAACCTAATGCTTACTGAATAGTAGTTGAATAACTTATTTCCGTTAACACTTTCTTTATATTTAGTGAAACTGATATTGTCGAAGGGAAGCTTGACTTGTAGTTACTGTTGTTGCTGCAAACAAACTGCATTCTTTGAAATAGATATTTTAATGGTCATTGATGTTTTTACTTTGCAATGCTGATGAATAATGATGACTTTGTTTCCGATGTTATGAACTTCAACTTACTAGGACATATGTTCTGCGTGGATAAGATTTGAAAGGGAGCATGGCACCTTAGATGATTATGACCTTGCTGTAAAAAAGGTATGCTGCTCAATGTTTTTTTTCGATACCCTCATTTGTTTCACCTATTCATTAGCCTTTTGGTCTCTTGTCAATTTTCTTGGACTGCACTTAAGCCACATCAGCTACGGTGGTGGGGAGATGTCTTGCTAGTTTTCTTAACTGCTTAACGCTAGCCTCTAGGATGGGGAGCTATCAGGTTGGGCATTTAGCTCTGTGCGCCAAACTTTTACTTTGACATGAATCTGGTTTTGTTTTGACAATTTTTAGCATGTGGGACTGGGAGGAATGTGGTTGTTGTAATCTTTGACAAATACATCTTTTCTTTCCATTAAACTGGATTTTTTCAGGTGAATAATTTTTTAAACTGGTTGATGCACCATTTGTCCATTTGTATTCCTCCAACGTTATATACTCTTGTGTATGTGAGTGAATGCTCCTTCAATTGGTGATAAATGCATGAAACACTTGTTTTGATGCACTTTATCCTATAGAGCAACCCATAAGATCTGCTATCTTGCTTGATTATTCATCCATACTTATGAGACTGCCACCAGTTTCTGAAGATTCCTGGTCCCTTCTGCATAAAAGATTGATTACACACTGCGATTTTTTTTATATCCTCTAGATTTACACACATGACTAAATCCTCTGCGCAATCAACCGATGTTGACCTGTTGCATTTAATATCGAATTTTGCAAGGGATTACCATATTCGACATGTTCAATGTTTTTATAGTTTAACTGTGACATAGTTTGCTGGTACCTTAGGATATCGTGTAGAATGTTGCTGCTGAATTTATCATCTTCCTGTTGGACCAGGTCACCCCACGTTTAAAGGAGCTTATGATGTTCAAGGCTCAGCAGGAGACTAAAGTTGACCCTTACTCTGTCCCCAAAGAAACCTCTAATGCAAATGATTCCTCTCAGAAAAGAAAGCAAAGTAAAATGACAAGCAAACTGCACCCCCCTGCTAAGAAAAGGAAAGACAATCCACCTAAAGGCACTGTGTCATCAGATGACCAAGTATCAAAGGAACAAAGCGGAAACAGTAGTGTTCTAGAAGCTGGAGAGGTCAGCAGGGAGAAGGCCGAGGCATCTATGGAAATGAAAGTAGATGATGCCAACCGAAGAGGAAATACAAGTTCAAATGAATCAAAGCCATACTTCTACAGTGACAAATGCACTGCATATATGTCAAATATAGACCTGACAGTATGTCATTATCCATTTCTTATATGCACTTAGCTCCTGAACTTCAATGTACTACTAACCTCTTACCCTCTCTCTATAGGCACATGAGGAGCACATACGCCGCTTCTTTTCTGATACTGGTGGTGTGACAGCAATAAGGCTGCTGAGGGATAAATTCACCAAAAAATCAAGGGTACGTGTTCGTAGTAAGATAAACATCCTTAATTGATTGCCTCTAGCATCCCATCATGTAATATGTATTGCTCATTTATCAATTTCTGCACAAAAGCATTTTTGTACTCAGAAATAAGGCACAACGAGATTTTGCTGGCTACCTGATAAAAGCACTAGATGTTCTGGTAGTTTGTATTTCTGAGGTAGACATTTACAATATTATGTTGGAGATGTACACATGTCTTCTCAGATGCACAGATTTAAACATATCTCTACAACCGTAATGTAGAAGACGTAAACAATGTTTCCCTTAGAAACACACTAGATGTTCCAGTAGTTCCTTGGCACATAGTGAGTTGGCTAATGCCTAATAGGTGCATATGTTCCCCAGGAAGTTAATGATGTTTCACCAGAGTGGAAGTTCGTATGTTTCACCACTCTGGTGTTGTTCTTCCTAAGAGTCCCAGACTATTAGGAAGGAATGTTTTCCTTCTAACGGTTCTTGTTCGTGCTTAGCACGTTTGCAAATTAAAGTGAAACATTGGTTCTATTGCCCTGTTGCTTTCACATTATGTTCACCGCTTGTAATTTTTTAAATGGTGAGAATTCTCATTCTTAAGTTCATGAAGAGCATTCTCAGAACATTTAATTTCTTTTGCAGGGGTTGGCATATGTGGACTTTTCAGACAGCAAGCATCTTGAGGCAGCCCTTAGAAAAAACAAGCAGAAGTTCCTTGGAAAGAAAGTAAGCATTGTTCGTTCAGATCCAAGCAAGAGTAAGAAGAACCGTGAAGCAGGCTCTTTTTCCAAAGGCCAGGGTATGTTCTTTGACTGTTAAAACACTTCTTCACTGGCTAATAGAAGAACCACGGTGTTTTCACATTACCAAATTGCATCAACCTAAAGCCTATAACTAGTAACTATTTTGTATACCAATAACGAATAAGAACTTTTAGAACTGTAGATTGCTCAATGATTAATTCATTCTCAAGGGGACTGCCCCAAGAACTGGCTAACTGTAGTTCATCATTGTAGTGTTGTGAACCTTGGTTGGGGATGGGTCCGAGGACTGAGGGTAGGGCAGTCACCCTTGATTGGCTGGCCATGCCGCCATTGAGGCTCTGAGGCCCGGCTGAGAAGAGGGAGGTACTAGATAACTTTGTTTATTTGTTACTTAATCTGACAGAGACAAGGACTCTCCTTTAAATAGAGCCTCCCTAACAAATGCAACTACTAGATAAGATAAGCAACTAACAAGCTATATGGAAATGACTAAAAGAGATGGAAATAACTAAAGATAGCAATTCCTAAACTTAAGGGATAGATGAGGGGGTTTCTTTGGGCGCGCCAAGATCACGGTTGCTGCTGCTGCACACGGATGTGGTGATGCTCCTGGACGTCATCATGGACACCATGACGTTCCGGCTGGCAGCACCTTGTGCATACTAACCCCTTGCTGTTGTACCGTGCACATAACACATAGCAAGTTAACTAGTGGTGAATTTGCTAAGCCAAATCACTTGGGGGGCGTCTCTAGCGCTGAAAAAGTCACAGTTTGGTAAAATACTTTTGGCTGTCACACTTAGAAGTGGGGGTCAGCCCGCATGTAAATGTGATATTCATTGGTATTTTGCTAAATACCAAACTCTCACAGTAAAAAAAAGTAGTTGCAGCTGTGGCTTCTGAAACCTGTTAGTGTTGAACATGTATTTACTCTTATGCGGTTTGTGAAATTAGTATCTTGTGATTTTAACTTGCATATCCATTCACAATTGCCATAGTGGTCTTTTATCTCCTATGCACATTTACACCGATCCGTAAGTGGTTACTCTTATAATTGTATATCCTGAATTGCCTTATCAACTCCCTTTGTGAATTCTATTCCCCCCTTATAGCTTCATCCTTATAGCTTCACAATTATGTCATGGGCTACATCCTTATAGCTTCAGATTCTAGCCAATCTGAATTTTCTAATACATTCCTTTCTCCAGATAATCTGCCTCCTAGAGGTGATCATGGTGAAAAAGCACCAGTTGCCAATAGATCAGAGAAGGAAATGCCCAAAGGTGATACAACAATCACAGGAAAGAACACATTTGCTGCACCGCGAGCTGTGGTTAAACCTCTTGGATGGACCAAGAAAGATGAGAAATCAGATGGTGGTGCAGAAGAGTTAAAATCAAATGAGGATTTTAGAAATCTATTACTTAAGAAGTGATGTTCATAGTCAGGTTGGTTCTTTGGTATCTTTACAGATGATGTTCTACCATATGCTAGGATTATTACCTTGTTCTTGTAGAACCATCTTCCCCACATTGCTCATGAATACATGAAAATATTAATCTGATCCCCAACTGACCTCCTATTATCAATGTGTTTTCCTTTTGGTATAAAAGACACCCGCTTCAGCATATGTAGTTCTTTAGTGCACAGGCAGGCTATCAAACACCGTTTCTTTTCTTTTTAAAAAAATCATCTTTAGAATGGTACTTCAAGAACAACCAATAAAACGAGTTAGTTCTGCCTGATCTTGTTGGCCACCTTTTTGCATATTTCATCGAAAACCTCTTCTGGGAGTTGTGCTTTTCAAAGGATGCATGTTTATGGGTAAAATTGAGTTGTTATATTTCAATTCTGATGCATGTTTTATGCGTAAAATTGCAAGAGGTAAACTTTGCAGTTCTGATTTCTTCTCAGCTGCAAATCCCAAGAACTTTGAACTTGCAGAACCATGTCGTATCCATGTTTCATACATCTATTGAACATATTTTTTTATGGCAACCTTCTCAATTTCAACTAGTTCACTTTCTTTATGATTGTTCTGGGATCTGTGGGTTAATTTCGTGGTCTCTCGCAATGTGTGCAGGTGCGTGGATCTCCATATCGCCATCGTGCTATGTTGTCTATCTATGGTGCTTCGTTTATTTTTTGTGGCTTCACGCTTAGACAGACCTGCACTGCTTTCAACTAGGGATCCGTCATCTTCTTTGAGCTGAATGGCGGTTTTTTTGTGCCTTTTGTTGAATCGAAACTGTCCAGCCAGGCAGGTAGGATAAACAGCGCACCTGAGAATTCAGGCATCCCTGTAAAAGATTCAGGAGTATTTCTTTCTGGTGTATATAGTCGAACGTGACAGCAGAAATACCCTGCATATGCAAGGGAGGACAATCACTGGCAAAGAATATTTCGGTTTTCTAATCTTTGGCAGTGCGGCGGATCTCAAAACAGAGTTCTCCAAGAAAGAAAGAAAGAAATATTGCATCGAATAAGAAAGGCAAATTCGCACTCATGCCAATAGTGAACACGCGACAAAGATTTTGCCTTCTGAAGTGAACACGTCCATTCATTAAAGACTCGGGATAAATTTCGACGAAGGCTACAGTGGAGTAGCCTCGCCCCACTTACACAAGATGAGAACCAAAACTTAAACCACCACCACACCAAAGTAGACCACGTACCACACATGCTAACTTTTATTAAACGGCCAGAGGGTCTCATCAAAACCCTCTGGAAAGCTAAAATTAACCCCCAATCACTCACCAAAACTCTCTAGAAAGCAGCTAAAATGAGAAGCCCGCAGACGCGGCGCGGCGAGACTGAGAAGACGCTCTAGTTGCTGCCCTTGCTGACGAGCTCCAGCGCGGCGGCGGTGGTGGGCAGCGCCGGGATGGCTCCCTTCTGGGTGGTGCATATGGCTCCACAGGCGTTGGAGAACTTGAGCGCCTCCCTAAGCTTCTCCTCGTTCTGATCACCAACCGCATCAGAAGCATTGCGCGCGTTAGCGAGAAGTCACGTGATCAAGTGGTTGCTTATGTAATGTACTGATGCTTACGTGGAGGATGGAGTCGTCCTTGGCGACATTGACGAGGAGAGAGCCGACGAAGGCGTCGCCGGCGCCGGTGGTGTCGACGGTCTTGACGGAGTAGCCGGGGACGCTGCCCTTGAAGTCCTTGGTGAAGTACCTGCATCCCTTCTCGCCGTCGGTGACGATGAGGAGCCTGAGGCCGTCGAACCAGAGGGAGAGGACGTTCTTCTCGTCCTGCGCGTCGCCCTGCGTGAGGAATGCGACCTCGTCATCGCTGACCTTGATGAAGTCGGCCTCCTTCCAGATGCTGAGGATGCCGGAGCGCGCGGCCTCCTCCGAGGGCCAGAGCGGGAGGCGGACGTTGGGGTCGTAGGAGCAGAGGACGCCGGCCTCCTTGGCGGTGCGCATGGCGGCGACGTGCGCGGAGCGGCAGGGCTCGGTGATGAGGCTGATGGAGCCGTAGTGGAAGATCTTGGCGCGGCGGATGAGGTCGAGGTTGAGCTCCTCCTCCGTGAGCAGCATGTCGGCGCTGGGGTTGCGGTAGAACATGAACTCGCGCTCGCCGTTGCTCTTGAGCGTCACGAAGGCGAGCGCCGTGCGCGCGTGCTGGTCGTACAGGCACCCCTCCGAGTTCACGCCGTTCTTCTTCAGGATGTCCACCAACATGTGCCCAAACTCGTCGTCACCAAACTGCAAAAACACGACACACGCGCCAAAAAAAAGCGCTTCTTTGCTCAGGAAGGATAGAACTAGAGCATGTACAACTTATGCTGTCTATAGACAGCTCGTATAATAAATTGTTTATATTGAGATCCCACTATTAATTTTTACTTGGAATTTTTTTATAGATAATAACTTATACAATGATATATTTTGTATTGTTTGTATCGATCTTATAGACTATTACATGACAGAGTTTCATTCTCTCTCTTGCTCTCTTCTCCACATCGTTAAATATCATGGTAAAAATTATGTACGGCTGATATCACTCACCCACTGTATTAGTGCAAGTTTTTATCTGGGTTCTTGGACCCGATAACCCACTGGGCCACGGCGAGTCGCCGTCAGATCCGAGTCAGCTGGGTCCCACAGAACACCGAACCAGGTGGGACCCACTATGACACAGCGCAGTAAAATTATTATTATCATACTACTAATCAGAGAGACAACTGAAAGCATCAATGGTGAGGTCACGTGACGTGATGACACCAGAGCAGCGCGCGTTTCTCTCGCTCCGCCGCTCCCACTACAGTGCCACCTCCGCCTCCGGTCAAATGCTGCAAGATTTCCTACCCAGAAATAGCACACGAGAGACACAGATAATCTCATGCTAAATCGGGAACTAAAATCCCCCACCGGTCAACGCCTGGCCTCCACCGCCAATCCACGATCGGACGGCTTAGGATCCCCCCGAATCGTCAGATCCCACGGATCCGACGGTACAACATTGCCACCAAACGCACCTGACTGCATGACGCCACCAACCTCCCGCACGGTGGGAATGATCAGATCCAGATCTCCGAGCCCATCAGATCCATACCAAATCCGGATCTACGCGCACCGGTCGCTAATCACGAGCCCAAACAGATCTACTGCACCGCTCGCTTGTATAATAGTCACAGGCGTAATTAAGCGGATCGTAGCGAGCGATTAATCATGGAGGAATTAATCCGCGGTACGGCAAAAACGGTGGTGGTACCTTGCCGACGAAGGCGGAGGAGCCGCCGAGCTTGGAGATGGCGCAGGCGACGTTGGCGGGCGCGCCGCCGGGGGCCTTGACGAAGCCGCCGGACTCGGCCAGCGAGACGCCGGCCACGTCCGGCACGAAGTCGATGAGCATCTCGCCGAACGAGACCACCAGGTTGGGCGACGCCGCGGACGCAGCAGCTGCTTCTCCGAGAGGCGCCATCACACAATCACAAGAAATCTAAAAGCAAAATCTAACAATGGATCGAGA
>CM070560.1:3315590-3360590 GCA_036346405.1 Phyllostachys edulis | reverse complement strand
CTCTTTCTTCTTCAACGCCGGCAGCGCCGCCTCATCACCGAGCCGCCGCTTTGGTGAGGCTCACGCCGTCGGAACCGCGTCACCCTGCGCCTCTCCTCCTCCTCTCTCTACCCCCCTCGTTCCCCTCTTCCCTCTCCCTCCACTTTTGTCGTATTTCGCAGTTGAAGACCCGCGGCCAGAGCTTCTTTCTCTGGTGATTTCACCGCCGCCGAAGGTCATTGAGCACCGCCGTCTACACCTCCGTCACCGCAACACCGAGGTCTCTCTCGTGCGCACACCATCCCCGTCCAAGACCCACCGGAGTTCCATCGCCGCCCTTAACCGCACCTCGCCGCCGGCCAAGTCGTCGCACCCTAGCACCGATTAGGTGAGCCCTGGACTCCCCAGGGTCTCCTCTCACGATTGGTGTCCTCACCGACCGCCACCGCTCCGCGCTTCCAAACACCGGCGAGCCTCTGCGCCGAGGCCGCCGCCGTCCCTATGTCAATGTGGTCACCACATGGCGCCTCGTCAGCGCCACGTCTGCGCCAGTTCAGCCACCCTACTCACGTGGCCGCCCGCGTGTATGCACACGTGGCAGTCGCAACTATGCTACGCACCGGGTCTACCGTGGACTGGCTCAAAACTGTGGACCCAATCCATGGATGTGGGTTCCACATGTTAGAGGCATAAACCCTTTCGCCGACGTCATGCTGACGCAATTAAGCGATTTTTCCTTAGAAAGTTAATTCCTTAAAATCTGAAATTTCCAATTTCTATCATTTCATGTGATTTTCAACTTCTGAGAGCCCGTTCTCCTTCGTACGAGCTCCGATTTCAGTGATTCAAATTTATAAATTCATCTAAAATCAAGATCTACCTATCTATACTAAAATTATTCAATTTGGAGTTCATTTAAGTATTATTTGAATTTGGATCATTTTCGCGTGTAGATTTCAATGACTTCGGGGAAACTGATCTTTGTGAAGAATTAGATTCTCAAGCATACGAGCAAGGCAATTTTCATCCTTTGATCATATTTGATCCTAGTATTTCAAATTATTTAAATTCTATTTTAAATTATTATTGCATGCATATTTCTATTCATTGTAATTTAAATACATTTTTTAAATTATAGTTATAATTAAATCTTTTGTAGTGCCAATCTTGACATTGAAATGAACCTACCTTGACACCTTAGATAAAAATCTAATTGATACAATAGTATGAGCTAGAACATGTTGAAAAACTTTATGCTTAGTCATGCCTAGACCAAAAATATTGAATTTGGGGAATTTTAGCCAAAGGTTCAAATATGATTTAATTGAACCTGTGGAATTGTCTTACCATAGGACTTTTGTAAATGATTTTTGAAAAGCAAAATAAAATGAAAATTGGTTTGGACTTGGGCGAAATGGATGTTTGGTGGGTGCAGGTTTATGCACGGGCTCAATCGGGTATGGTTGAGGCCCATAGGTTTTGTTGGGAAGTCGCCCAAGTCAGTTAAGGACCGATCTTCGAGCTGCATCTTACTACGCCCCATCGTACTACCACATGTCTTGTGTGGGCGGGACTTTGCCAAATAATTTGTATTATTTCACCGTGGTTGTGCCATCCGATTGCGTGGGTATCTTTTATGATATACTTTTATACATTCTCACATGACGCAAGAGGGGGCTTGATCCGACGGATGGTTCAATCCAAAGGAGAAAAAACCTTAGCGAGGTGGGACTATGGTGAGATAATACATTGTAAAGGCCTTGTGATAATGACTTAGTCGTACATCTTTGACAGTGTGTCAGACGGACATTATAAGTCAATTATCTCTTATGGGTAAAGCTATACAACCTCTGCAGAGTGTAAAACTATTCGAATAGCCGTGTCCATGGTCAAGGACATGCTAGCAAAGCCACTCAAAGTTAGACTTTGATTTTATTTTCAAAAGACATTATCAAATAATTTATCCAAATGGGAATTTGGGCGGGTAGCCATGTGATAGGAGGTATCCTTCACCACTTTTGTGTTAATGTTATCTGATTATAAAACTTGAGATTTAGAAAATGAATTTTAGTTATGGAATAAACTGCTTTGGAACTTAGTATAAGTATTGAAAAAAAAACATCCCTTTATGCAAAATAAATTCTATAAGTCATCCTTTCTTACACACTCAAGTATTATAATCTGTTACCGAGCGTAACATGTCGGTGGTAACGGGTTGGATGATTTCCGTGCGGATATTTATTGGCCGTTCGATGTGGGGCCACCTGTCGGTGGGCGCGGCGTATCTGTTGGGGTTCGTTCGGTTTTGACTTCGCTCGCTTCACCAACGGATAAAACCGGGCTGCGATCTCGATCTATCTCCGCGCAGTAATTATCTGTTGTTCATCTGTTGGTTTTAACCACATTTCACTCGGCGTAACACAAGCTCATAACGGATTCTCCTGTTTCTTTTTCGGATGGTCTCCAAACGTATTTGAGTGCAGCTATGAATAGCTCTCTATGTACGTCTACCTCAATCGGAGGCGGAGCTGAGCCTCAGGACGCTAAGGCAATAGCCTGAGGCCAGAATCAAAATGTCATGTTAATTTTTTTTGAAAAATCAATAAAAAAAACCATTAGATCCGAAATCAGTTAGGCTGGTCCGAGCCGTGGCATGTGGTCAGCTACGACACTGACCTAGATCATCTAAACTCGTTTGCTGACTCAATCCTACCTACGTGGACATATCTTGGAGTTTTTCAACTTTTAATTATAATTTCGGTATGTTTTGTAGCTTTCAATGTAAATCGCGAAAAATGAATGGAGTGCCCAGCTGGAGTACATTCCTCCTAGATGGGAAAAAAAATGCAAAACCGCTCGTACATGTAGGTAAACAGTTTTTGTTGTTACGTAGCGACTGCACTTTTTTTTTTGACGTGCAACAAACAGATGCATGGTGTTTGTTAGTCGATTTTTTTTTGAAATAGTGCCTCCATGGATGCCATCCGTGAAATGGACAGTAGTATACTCCATTCCTTACTGATCTTTGCATGTTACATCGAGGTTTGGGCTGGACGTCTTGATTTGATATTTTTTACAAGTAAAGTTGTGGGACTCGGGACTAACACCTTTAAATTCTCTGTGTATTTCTAAACTAGTTTCATGATCGATAGCTAGTTCATACAGTAAATAAATATTATAACATTGATAAATCGTACAACTTTATTAATACATACCAGAGTTTATTACAAAAGACACTTACAAGCCAACAATAAAGAACACAGCTGATCTGCCACAGGCAATCGACTGGGTAGCGGCCTAGTCATCAAGATCTATACCGGTAGCGAAGTCCTTTTCCTCTGAAATTTATTTGCATTAAGCAAGAGTGAGCACAAACAACCGTGCTCCGCAAGTTACACCTAATAACATATTATAATGCATACATGGATATATCAAAGGAAGGCTTATTGGTTGAATTTTGCATAAAACAATATTTTCTTGAAATATTTGTACTAATTTCCAAAATAGTTGTTCTAGAACTCAAATTCATTTTATAATTTCTCACGTTTTATAGTAGGATAACCTACATATGAAAAATGGTGATGGATACTGACGAGGATCTAATAATCCTCATTTTATTTATCTGTAATTCATATTATGGATAATAATACCGTCATATGGTTCTTAAATATACCCCTTAATATTCATAAGAGAGAAGCCGGAGGTCGTAAGTTCTTCTACGACTACCCCATAGTCGTAAGTCTTTCTACGACTATCCTCTGATCGTAAGTTCTCCTACTGTGGTCGTAAGCTCTACTACGACCACCACTTGGTCGTAAGCTCTTCTACGACCAGTCCCTAGTCGATGGGGCTTACAGACATGTGGACCGTCGATCAACGAATCTTCCGCACTATATCTAAGGATATTGGCAGTTAACTATACTGTTATTCCCTAGAGTAATGGCATGATTTAACTCTCTTTCCTGGTGATAATTGCCTAGGCGACGTGGGAACGTTACTACTCCCACAATAATCTCCAGTAACGACTCCATGATCTGAAGCATTAAGGTGGCATTTGAACTAGAGAAACAACATCCCACTTCGAGAACTGTATAAAAGGTGAGATAATTAGGAGAAGAAGAGAAGAGGACAGACAACGCAATCAGGAGCACAAGACATTACATTTCAGTCTTTCTCTTGATCTGTAACCAGCATACTCAATACATCCACACAAGAGTAGGGTTGTTATTTTCCCCGGAGAAGGCCTGAACCTGTATAAAAATCCCTGTGTCACTCTCTCTGCGTGATTTTGAGTCTTGAAGACCCCTCAAATCAAATAATCATTACGTAAGATCGGTTCTAAAGCATTGATAGTTGGCGCCGTTCGTGGGGTCCATCGAGTCATCAGGTTTCCTTTGTTTTCTCTAACTCTAATGCTTCCATGGCAGGAGAGTGGAACGAGGAGAACTGGTTCGACTTGGCCGATTACACAGATATCGACATAGATGCCGGTTTTGAGTACGAGCCGAGTATTGCATCATCCGATGGTGATATCGCCTCCGGAGATTATTCTCCAGGAGACCATACCACCGATGGAATTGAGGAGGGATCCTTATCGCCCATAACGATATACGTCCGAACGAGAAACCAGCTTCCTCAGAGGGCAAGGGTCAATCCGACCACCATCAGGACCGTACCAAGACAGGCTCAGAGCATAGCGAGGGTTCCCCCTCCAAGTGTTTAAGTTCATCTAAGACAGTCTGACCTAGCACGACAAGTCCTAGAAGCCATCATTTCGGAGCTTATCAGCACCTGGTGGTCGTCTCTCTTGGGTTAGCCCCACAAAGGATGGGGTCGAACATGCTTTTCCTGAGAGTTCGACCATCCCATCGCAGGGCACACCTACGGACGGAGACAGTTATAACCCGGAATTCCCCTTCTTAGAGGGGTTTGCTCCAAGTCGCCAGACGGTGTCTTTCAACTACTCCTCAAGCGAGGAGGCTACAAGCGCAAGTGGAGATCATCAATGAGAGGTCTTCGTCCTTCCCTCAAGTGACGATCACTCTCCTAGAGACAGGACTGAGGATGCTCCCCAACAATCACACGTTGCGACCCCTCGTGGTGATGACAAGGACACCTCCGGTGATGAACAGAGTCAACACTCTAATGAGCGTGAATGAGATTCTCGAAATGCTCGCACTCCATTGAGGCAAAATCGAGGCTCAGGTATGGACGTTCCTGAGGCAACCCGACAGAGAAGAATCGTGTCTCAGAGAACTCTGCCTGGGCGCGTTCACTATCAGTCGGAGGAAGCTCAAGAACTCCAGCGCATCAATGATCTTCTCGAGAACCCATCTTGAGATTTTGTTCGAACGCCCGACTACGATCTCTTCACTGAAGAGATCGCAGAAAGGCTTAGAAGCACGATGGCAAAACTGAAGCACCCTCGTCGACATCAACCCAGAAGTCATGGTGGTACGACTCCATCAGCTTCCAGTCGTTCGAACAACTCACCACGAGGAGATCGGCGCGACAACAGGTCACGACATTCTCCCGATCTACACTCCAGTCGGAGAAGAGTTCCTCGAACGCCTGATGATCAACAATCTCCCAGAAGAGGTGATCGTTCACCATTCCGACCCAAAGGTCTGCAACAGCAGATGAAATACAAGGAGTATTACCCTCGTTGAGTCGAGACTTATCGTAAGTCAGGTTCACCCACTACCAGGTATTGTCATGTACGATCACCTAATGACATCAACCCTTCTTTCCTACAAAAGAGGCGTTACGATGTGATTATCAGATGTAGGGAATTCTCGCCTGACCTCCGAGCAGTTCGCTGGCCATCACGATTCCGACCAACGAACATAGAGAAGTTTGATGGGTCTCAAAATCCCATCGAGTTCCTCTAAATCTGCACGACTGCTGTTCAAGCAGCAGGTGGAGGAGAGCGCGTCATGGCGAATTATCTTCTGACTGTGCTTGAAGGGTCTACTCGATCGTGGTTGCTAAACCAACCACTCGAGTCGATCTACTCGTGGCAACACCTCTGCAACCTTTTGCTGGACAACTTCTAATGTACCTACAATCACCCTGGAAGGAGGACGACTTGCACAGGATAAGACAAAACGACCATGAGACCTTAAGCCAATTCATCAGGCGTTTCAGTCAGGTTCGCAATTCAATTTTTGAGGTTTCTGACTCATCTGTTATCAGAGCCTTCAAGCAGAGAGTCCGTAGTAGAAGAATTATAGAGGACATCACCTTAAATCCTCCAGCTACTATCGGTGAACTCTTCGAGATGGCCGATCGATACGCAACTGCTGCAGAAGCAGTCGAGTGGAACAAAACCATCGATCGAGATGACAAGAATCTCCAAAAAGTAGGCGGAAGTAGCAAGAAGGACAAAAAGGCTAAGAGATCTAAGAACAAAGCGAAGGGCCAAAAACCTCAAGCCAACAGTTCTAAGGAAGTTTTGGCCGTAAGCGACAAAGAGCCGCGAAGTTCCAAGCAGTATCCTGATCGAGGAAAAGGTAAGCGCCCCGAGTAGAAGAACGATAAGCCTAGGTGGTGTCCTTTCCATAAAAAAGGAAGGACATGATCTTCGTAACTGCTGGGTTTTCCAACGAAAACTCGAGGACTACTACAACGGTAAAGGACCACTTCCTACCCTCGAAGAAGTAGGGCAAACCAGTGGTCGTACGTAGTCGGATGACAATGAGGAGATGTCATTCCAAGATCCCGAGCACACCATCGAGTATATCTATGGGGGATCATCGGCATACGAGTCAAAACAATAGCTTAAGTCTGTCGAACGTGAGGTAAACTCCATTGACCCTCCTCTTGTCAATAAACTGCTGAAGTGATCGGAAGTCACCATCTCCTTTGAGAAGAGTGACTGCCTAATCCCTTCCACTCGGCTAGGTCATTTTTCAATCGTGGTCGAACCTGTTGGAAATATGCCCTAGAGGCAATCATAGAGATGATTATATTTCATTATGTTCATAATATTGGATAATATGTTATCCTGTTCCTTGAATGAATCATTGGTTATGAAGATTAACAAGTATGTGACTTCTTTGGTGAAACTCTTAACTTATATGATGTCATTCTAAATGTATCCTGGTGGGATGTCAATGGTGGAACACTAGTGACTCTATCGACCAAACATATATTGATTGATGACCATGTTTCACCGGTCATGGATATAGGGATATCGAATCAATAATGTGGACACATGTTGGAGAACATAGGGTTGGATTGACCCCATCTTGAGACACTATTGAGATTGTTATGATTCTATGTGTCGTTAGTTGGTCTCAAGCAATGATGATGTATAATCCTTAGACCTGAGATCAACATGGTTTCCTACATGTGTAATAGCACTCTTAGGGGTTGCCAATCGCTACTAAATGAATCGGGTAGTTATAAAGGTAGCTTTCGGGTATGCTATGAAACATGCGGAGGAATGTGGCTGGTCGGATATGAGATTTGCCCCTTCTAACATAACAGGAGAGATGTCTCTGGGCCCCTCGTTGTGGTTGGATAAAGAAAGTGCATGGCCATGCCACTAGTGGTCGAAGTGTTCGACCACGTGAAGTTATTCGACACTCGACGAGAAAAATTTGAACAGATCCATGGATGACACAACATCTCACCAGAGTTCAACCCGGATATCGTGAGGCAAAGGAGCATACACAAGTAGGTCGCTTAGTTTGACCAAATCTGATCGATCGTATGGAATCTGAGCTGGTCATAGGCCGTCAAACAAAATCCAGAGTGGTCGAAACACAGTCGTGAGGAGTTCTGAATAGTCGTGACCAAATCTGACTGATGTCGATAGAGATAGGACACAGTCGTAAGTGATGGGGACACAGTCGTAGATCATATTGCACTAAGGTTCGTCCGATATAATTTGTGTGTATTCAGAATCGTTATGTCTGCTAGGAACCGCTAACGACTCGTGATCGGAAAGGGTTTACGAGTCACAACCGATTACGCTGCGAACCTCTGAGGTCACACACTTAGCGGGTTGGAACAAACCCGATGCGGATCTGATTCGTCAAGCGTGTTCGGATAGGATATGTCATGAGCACTATATAAGGAGATGCATGAGGCTGTTGGGAGGTGTGGGGAACATAACAGACAAGACACACGAAAGTCGTGAGTTGAGTTGTTCCACCGAAACCCTAGCCGCCATCTTCCTGAGAGCTCTACCGTGCGACTTGGTGCTAGCACACCGGCGCATGGTTGTTCCTTCCCTGGACGTGTGGATATCGTAAAGGCACTAATGTGGTTGCTGTTGCTCTTGAGGACGATCTACGATCTTCACAAGGAACTGCAGAGGTCGCTGGAGGAGACGATCGACCACAACCACCGCACTGACATGCTCGACGCTGGACGATCAACTACGACCACTACATCAATGCGCTCTTCGTTGGACTAGGCTGCTCCAACCCTTCTTCCGCTGCTCCTGCGTGTCTGGTGGTAACGATCTGTGATCATCTACTTACTTGGTTTCCTGGTTTACGTGGTAAGAAATTTTGATTTGTTGCTATCGTAGCCTATCCGTGACCCAACAGAACGCAAAATCAACAACTGTCGAGTAAATCCAGTGTTGGTTGATGGTGGCAGCTCGTTAAATATCCTATTTACGAGTACCCTGGACGAGATACAAGTACCAAGGACAAAGGTAAGACCGGTACGATACTCTTTTCACAGTATTGTACCGGGGTCTTCGGCCAAACCTATTGGCCAAGTTTCTCTTTTTTTAACATTTGGTTCTCCAAGTAATTTCAGTACAGAGAAGATCTCTTTTGATGTGGTCGATTTCAATACAACATATAATGTCATACTCGGATGACCAACTTTGGTAAAATTCTTAATCGCTACTCATTATGTGTATCAATGTCTTAAGATGCCAGGTCCCAAAGAAGTAATCACAATCCATTGTGATAAAAATATGGCGCACACGTGTGACTGTCGATCCCTTGAGATGGTTGGCTAGATACCAGCTCGAGAAGAAAACAAAGAGCAACCTTCGACCAAGCAGTCGAAGCCTAAAGCTGCACCTAAGTCGAACGATCAGGTCAAGGAGGTTTCTCTGGATCTAGATGAGCCCTTGAAGACTGTTCGCATCGGGGATACTTCTGACCCCAAATAGGAAGATACCATCGTCGCTTTCCTCCGGGTAAACGCAGATGTCTTCACATGGCAAGCATCCGATATGCCCGGAGTTCCAGGGAAGTGATGAGCACAGGCTAGCTTTACAACCTGACAAAGTACCCGTAAAACAAAAATTACGGAGATTTGCCTCTGATCGACGAGGTGCCTAAGATCATAATTGGACAAGCTACTTAAAGCAAACTTTATAAGAGAAGTCGACCACCCAGAGTAGTTGGCCAACCCTATAATGGTTAAGAAGTCTAACGGCAAGTGGCGAATGTGTGTACACTTCGCTGATCTTAATAAAGCTTGTCCAAAAGATGATTTTCCTTTTCCTCGTATCGATCAGTTGGTTGATTCTACTGCTGGTTGTGAAACATTAAGTTTTCTAGATGCATATTCTGGCTACCATCAGATCAATGTGTCAAGAAGATGAAGAAAAGACCTCATTTATTACTCTATTTGGAATATTTTGTTATGTCAAAATGTCATTTGTACTAAAAAATGTTGGCGCTTCTTTTAAACGCTTGATGTAATTGACTTTTTCACCTCAACTAGGCTGAAATTTGGAAGCCTATGTTGATGATCTAGTCATAAAAAGCATGAAGCGGCTTAATCATGTTTCCGACTTGCAAGAAACATTCGACAATCTCAGAAAACACCGCCTGAAACTCAATCCTAAGAAGTGTGTGTTTGGAGTTTTTTTCAGGAAAATTGCTTGGATTCCTTATCTCTGTACGAGGAATCGAAGCAAATCCTAAAAAGATAAAGGCTATTATGCAAATGCGACCTCCAGTCACGAAGAAAAAAGTCCAGAAACTCACAGGATGCATGGTGGCTTTAAGTCGTTTCATCGCACGACTGGGAGAAAAAGGACTACCTTTCTTCAAACTTTTATGGAAGCACGAGGGTTTTGAGTGGTCAGAAGAGGAAAATGTGGCCTTTTAGGATGTTAAGAGGTATCTTATGAGTGCTCCTGTTTTGGTTTCTCACGAAACGGAAGAGACGCTCTTAATTTATCTAACTACCACATCACGAGGCGGTGGCGCGATCTTGATTGTAGGCGTGGCGTCCAACGACCAGTTTACTACGTAAGTAAAGTTTTGCACGGGCCTAAGGAGCGTTACCCTCAGGTCTGAAAACTTCTATATGCCCTCCTCGTGTCTTCGAGGAAACTATGGCATTATTTTCAGACGCACAAGATAATTATGCCGTCTGAGTTTCCCTTAGGAGTGGTCCTCTAGAATAGGAAAGCAGTGGGACACATGGCAAAATGGTCAGTAGAACTTGGGGAGTTCGACCTCCATTTCATGTCCCGAACGGCCATTAAATCCCATATCTTGACAGACTTTGTCGCTGAATGGACAAATCTGAACACATTCTCAGGATCCCGATCTGATACCCAAGTGGACGAAGTGGATGATTTACTTTGAGTGGCTCGGGAGCTAGGGTGGTCCTGAAATCTCCTACCGAAGAGACCTTAAAGTATGCCATTCAATTAAACTTTCAGGTCACTAACAACATGGCAAAATACGAAGGTTTGCTGGCTGGCATACGAGTTGCAAAAGTGCTCGCGATTTGACGACTACTCATGAGAGGAGACTCTCAGCTAGTCGTGAATCAGGTTAGAAAAGAGTATCAATGCTCTAATCCGACCATGTCTTGGTACGTATCAGAAGTTTGAAAGCTTGAAAAGCATTTTCTCGGTTTCGAGTACAATTTATCCCTCAAAAGGATAATTTCCTCTCAAATCAGCTTGCTCGAATGACTTCTTCCCGATCACCAGTACCAATAGAAGTTTTCTTAGAGCAGCTCCAGAAGCCGTCTCTGGTCGAAACACCAAAGACAACTCCTATTGAGATAACCTCTCTAGAATACGAGGATACCTTGATGAATCCCATCTACGCGTATCTTCAGACGGGTACGATACCCGATGATGATCTCGAGGCAGATCACTTATCCCAAAAGGCCAAAATGTATACTTTGGTCGAAGGAGTCCTCTACAAATGAGAAACTCAAGGGGTACTCATGCGATGCATATCGTAGAGAGAAGGACTAAACCTCCTTCACGACATACACAGGGGCATATGTGGAACTCATGCTTCCTACAGAATGCTGGTCGGAAAGGCCTTTCGATAAGGTTCTTACTGCCCAACAACCCTATACGATGCCAAAAAGCTGGTTAAGAAATGTGTACAATGCTAGGTTCATAGCTGGCAAATACACCAACCGGCTCAGGTGTTACAAACAATTCCTCATTCTTGACCTTTTGCGACCTGGGGTCTCGATATCCTAGGACCATTCCCAAAAGCTCTGAGTGGCTTCGAGTTCCTTTTTGTGGCTATTGATACGTTCACAAAGTGGATCGAAGTCGAACCTTTGACTGGGATAACAACAGAAGCTGCAAAACGGTTCATGATGAGAAACGTGATTACTCGATTTGGGGTACCAAGTCGAATAATCACAGATAATGGTAAGCAATTTTCAAGTGCAAAATTCTAAGAATTTTACGACGAGTTGGGTACCAAACTGTATTATGCCTCTGTTGCCCATCCTCAAAGCAATTGGGCAATCGAAAGAGCAAATGGCCAAATAATGCAGGGAATCAAAACTTGAGTCTTCGACCAGCTTGTCAAGCGCTCGGGGGCTTGAGTCCAAGAATTACCCTCAGTATTATAGGCAGTTCGTACGACTGCTAGTCGTGCTACAGGTGAAACACCTTTTCCCCCTAGTTTTCTGTGCCAAAGCCATGCTTCCATCAAAACTAAAGATCAGGTCAACAAGGGTCGAAACTTTCAACGAGTCAATCCAGGAACAACTTTGAGCGGATGACATCAACTTGCTCGAAGAGAAGATAAATCACGCCTTAATCCATTCAGTAGTCTACCAGCAAGCCCTGCGCAATTACTACGATTGTAAGATCCAACCTCGCAGCCTTGCTGTAGGTGACTTGGTATTGAGGAAAATTCAATCCCAGTCTAATCAGAATAAGCTTTCCCCCAAGTGGGAAGGTCCTTAAAAAGTGGTCGAAGTTATGCGACCAGGTTCGGTATGACTAGCAATGGAAGACGGCCGAGTTCTCTCCAATTCTTGGAACATCGACCAGTTACGCAAATTCTATGTGTAACCGGTCATCACTACAATAAAGTGTCAGGTTCTTTCTATCTTTATTGTCTTACTTTGAGTAGCGCATTGATAACTTTTCGATCATTAACTAGTCGTAAGCACTTCTACGACCAATACCCAAACCTTCTTTACACTGGTCGAAAGGATGGTAACATCACCTAGTCGAAGACTTTCCTTTTTGTATGTGGTCCTACTCACTAGAAGGAACTTCCTAGTGTCGACTCGTTCCTCCCTTTGGCTTCCAACACAAAGAACACGGGTTCAACCCATTAGTCGAAATATTTTCAAGCCAACTCTTAGTAACTTAGATTATTTCTTCATTCATTTTTGAAAAATAAACTAAGCAAAGTACAACTTTGCAATTTGCTCAACTACTTTCAGTAAACTCATTTCATTTCAATTGGTCGGAGGAAGACACAACACCTAGTCGAAGTTTTTCCTCTCTGCACGTGGTCCTGCCCACTAGAAGGAACTTCGTAGCGTCGTCCTATTTGTAAATCTTGCTACTAGAGCGAACCCACCGAGTGCACTGTAATGAGTTGAACGAATTTTAAGGTACTCTTGACGTTTGTCTAACTCAAGTTGACCGTTCTTGATTTGATTAATCTCGACAGAGAAGGTAGCATCATCTAGTCGAAGCCTTTTCTTTTTGCATGTGATCCTGTCCACTAGAATGAACTTCCTAACGTCGATTCGTTCCTATACTTTCGACCAGAGCATGATAATCGTGATCGAAAACTATAAGTTAGCCAAATCTCACTCTTTTTTAAAAACCCATTTCACACTATTTACTTAGTTTATCTAAATAAACTAAGCAAATAGTCAGGGGTTAGGATAAAGTTATTTAATATGATTTCAATTCTTAGTCTTAATCTCTTTTTTGTTTATTATCTTATGAGTTACTAACTACTCAACAAGACGATTTGCAGGAAAAAGAAAGGATCATATATATATCAACAACAAAAACTTGTCTTTATAGGCTTCAAGTACAAACTATTCTGACGAGGGAGATCTTATTTGCATCTCCTCGGTGACTTCCTTGCTGATAGATTGCATATCTTTCATCAACCTCTCCGCTTCTGCTTCAGATCAGTCGAAGTCGGCTTTGATGGGTTGCAGATTAAGACTAGGGTCATGAGCTTTAAGTTTCGCCAGAACAAAACTTATTCCCTCTTTGACCGCTTCTTTTATCGAATCAGCTTGGTTGGTCTTCAGAGTGGTCACCAACTCTTGCAAAGTCCTGACTTGTTCACCAATGGTACTCGTGTGAGCAATCATCATGTCTTCATGAGGAGTGATTTCCTCAGCATGTAGCCCGTCGAGTACATTGTTCAAGAGAGAAATGTTGTCCTGAAGGATAACCTTCATCGACTTCATCTCTTCCTGATTATGAGTCGAAGCCTCACGGAGTCATTTTATTTCAATTGCTTACTCTGAAAAAGAATAACACTAGTAAGATAAAATGACCCCAAAGGGAAAACAAAACTGGTCGCAGGTAAAGACTTGCTTACCTGCCAATCGAGAATCTAACTTCTTGACCTCGTCATCGTGGGAGGCAATGCTCTTTGCATATCGCTCTTCCCACGACTTGGTCTCCTTTTCTTTTTCTTTGGCGATACAGGTAATCTCATGAACAACCAAGATCTTTTCTTTGACCTCGGTTTCAAGTTTTCCCATTTCGACCTCTTTGTCTTAAAAGGAATAAGAGTTAGAAAAAAAAAGAAGGTCATAAGCGGTTTTAAGTCCAGCACTTATCGTTTATTTGTCCCTGCAACTTTTGAATTGTAGAGTTTGCCTCCTGAAGCTTATTCAGGAGGTCTTCATTCTTCTCACTTAGCTTCTTCGTCTCAGCTTTCTCGTAGTCAAGCGAATCAGTTAAGGTCTTCACGACGCTCTTGAACCTACAGAGGAAAAGAGTAGACATAAGCACATAACAAGCAGTCGTAAGTTCTCCTACGACCAGTACCTAGTCGTAAGTTTATCTACGATAATACACTGGTCATAAGTTTTCCTACGACCAGTACCTAATCATAAGTTTTTCTACGACAATCCCCATAAGTTCTGTGCAAGTAGTTGAAACATAAATGACTAAGAGTAGTAGTTACTTACCATCTCTCTACCTGCTCGCAGAGTTCCACTTTCTCCTGTCGTAGCTATACAAGTTGTCGGTTGTACTCTACAATTGTGACAATTTTCTCTAGAGCTCTCTGTATAAAGAAAGATAGTGAGAAGCGAGAAAAGCCACATATATAAGTATGGGGCGACGAGTACTTACGTTGATGCTCGTTTGAGCAAACATGGAGAGTATGTTTATAGGGTTCTTCAGCTCAACAAGCTCTTGAACCCAATTCCACCACACCTTTTCGAGACGCTCGTCGTCGAAAATATTCTCTCTATTTGGAATATCCTTGGGGTGGGGAACTCAGTCATGAGACCTGAAAACAGAAGACCCCACAACAGAAGACGGACCAAAGAACTCAGAGAAGAAGTTGACATAATCTTCTTCTTCTGACTCGGTGACGGCAGCTCTTCCATGGGGACTGGGAGGAATGTCTCCGATGACTTCCTTTCCGACGCGATAGCCAAACGATCCATCGCCTTGGCCTAACGCCTCCATAGCATCCTGCACCATTTTCGCCTCGGCCTCTACAACCACTCCTGTGGTCGCAGTTGCTTCGGCAGCAACGACTTCTTCCACCACTTGGACGGTGGACGACCCTTCGACCACCATTATTGTCATTTCTCCGACTGTCGGAGAAACAGCAATGGAGTCCTCGACAGAAAGGACTTTGAGGGCTGGAGGAGTTGGACTAAGATCACAAAAAGGAAAACACCTCAAATGGTAAAAGCAAAAAAGGTTTCTTACACTTTTGTCTTTTTACATACCTCCGCTTCCTGGACTTGATCTTGAATTTGGAAGCAACCTTCCCCAAAGAAGATTTCTTCGACTTCTTCTCTTCGACCATGTCTGGTCGAAGCTCGAGTTGAGGAATGCGAACAGCCACGACCACGTCTGGTCGTAGGTCTTGAGCGAGCACTGCCGCTCCTTGAGCCTCCTGGCTCTCCAGATGGCTGAGACATGTCTCGACCACCTCAAGGCCAGCACCCCCCTCGACCACAGGCACTGCAGGTGCAGCGGTTTCCTTTATAAAAGACATAAAACTCTTCCAGTTCTCTTTTTCTTGTTGCTTGACAAAGCCACGGGAGGCAGAAAATGCGACAGTCTTATTGTCGTAGTAGAAGGGTACCTTGATCTTGGGGGCTTTGCGTTTGAGAGCATTAATGCTCGCTTCGATCACCCTTGCCTCGTCTACAGCAGCCATATCCACGGTAAATTTTGCAAAGGGTCCGGGTGGAGCAGTAGAGCTTGAACTTGCGCTTCCCTTGTCGGTGACTTTCACGAGTCGACGTTTCTTGGCCGGAGGAGCATCGACTTGTTCCGCCACCGTGCCAATGACCATCAGTATGACCTCTTCGTCGTTCTGACGGTTTTCTATGCCTACTTTCTGCAGAAATCAGAAAAAGAAATATTACTAAGCAGTCATAAGTTTTTCTATGACCAGCACTTAGTCGTAAGTTTTTCTTCAACGATTCCCTGGTCGTAAGTCTTTCTTTGACCAGTACCTAGTTGTAAGCTTTTCTACGACAATACCCTGGTTGTAAGTTCTTCTACAACCAGTACCCAGTCATAAGTTTTTCTACGACTACAAGATTCTAAAGATGAAATCAATTCTTAATTACCTTTAGGCGCTCCATCTTGTCCTCTACGGACAGGACTGCCAGGATTTAAGGAGCCACCGCATTGGGTGGCGGGGATTTCTCACAAACGAGTTTGACTCAAGCGTCAATTTCCAAGTGTGAGAGATCTGCAAGAGTCAGTAAACTTTCAATAGCCAAGTTCAGAAATCAACAGAAAGAAGGTTAAGATTGGAAGTCTACTTACCCTTCTCGTAATCCTTGGTCGGGTCTTGCAGCCCCTGTAGGATCAAGGATAACCGACTAGAGGGGGTGAATAGGAGGTTTTCAAACTTTTTTACTAATTAACAATTTAAGCCAATGTAAGAACTAAGTCTAAACTAGATATAATTCTAGCTAAGCAATTCAACACAATATAAATGCTAGAATTATAAATGCGGAAAGTAAAGACTAAAAATAACCACAATAGAGACAACGATGTTTTTCCCGTGGTATCGAACACGTGCCAGTCTTCACTAGTCCACGTTGAGGAAGCTTAAATGAATCAAGCCGGCTCTATGAATTAAGCCTTCCCTCTATCACTAGTGGTTGTTCTTCCTTCGCTCCGGAGATGGCGAACACCAAGCCACTCACAATCTTGGCACCGGGCCTCTTCATAATCTTCTTGAAGACATCACTATGCAACCTCCGCCAAGTCGTCAAGGTGTTTGGCAAAACACCAAGATTAATAAATCGATGACCTTCGCTTGACGACACTCAAGTGCAATGGATCAATCTAGAATGAGTGAACTTGAATTTTGGCTCAACTACCTCACAATGAATGCAAAAGTGTATTTGAGGAGTTGAATGAATGCTCAAGGCTCTAAGGATGTTAAATGAGGTCATGCACTCTGTCCTTGAGCAGGTGGAGGGGTATTTATACCCCCCACAAACAAATATGACCGTTGGGGAGGAATTCCCCAACTTTTAGCGTTTTGCGGTACTACTGCCATGTACCGAGCGGTACTACCGCTCTTCACTAACCGCTCCATAATGGCTATAACAGAGGCATTAACTCCCTCTGACATAACTGTTTAAACCGTGGCGCGGTACTACCACCAACCAACATGCGGTACTACCGTTGGCCGATCATACCGTTCAATAAGGGCGGTACTACCGTTTCTCAAAGAATCCAAAAAGGATCTCTCTGGAAAAAAACGTACTGCTCAACATTTCAGTATTACCGAGGAGCGGTAGTTTCACTCAAGAACTGCGGTACTATCGCTTCACAGGAGCGACCAGATCAGCCTTGCACAATCGGACTGATTACGTGGACGACTCATATTCGATTGAACGTTCAGACCACAAGTCTTAACCGCATGATCGGATCGTACGTTCAGATGGTCCGAACGTGCACCGCTAGTACCGCCAAAGAATTTGCAGTCATATCGCTACACGGTAGTTCCGCCAAATAAACTCCGGTACTACCGCACAGAGGGTTTTGCAAACCAAGCTGAAAAGGTGTCTCTCTGGATTTTACGTACCGCCAACTACAAATCGGAACAACCGAGTTGCGGTAGTACTGCACACGAGCTCGGTCATACTGCTGAGCGGTAGTACCGCTAATACAACGCTGGTACTACCATTTTTCCTGACAATGCACAGTTGGCTTTTCAAAACAAAATCTAAATGCATGCATGATCCTAAATTGATCCAAATGGCACAAGAACATGCTATGAAGCTACTAGTCATGATCCCTCTTAATAGTACGGGATTTAACCTAAAATCCGGTCTTCCATCTATTTCTCCTAACACCGGTAAAACATAAAAATGATCCTAGACTACTTATATCTTGTCTTTGAGCCATATTGATTTTCATGTTGTCCTTTAGCATGCATCTTCAAGTTATAAAACTCACCATTGGGACTTAACCTTGTAAATACTCAATAAACATGTTAGTCCCATATTCACATATTATCATTAATTACCAAAACAATTTTTAGGGGCCTAGATGCTTTCAGCCTCGAATATCTCCATATAGGGTGAGCCCTCTTCTTTAGAGGGCTAATGCGGCGCGTGATGAAATTCTTCACCATGTGCCATCCGGTAAGCCCCTCTTCCTTCAAGCCCTTGATGGCTTGAATGTAGGGGGCGATTCGGCCGAGATCTTTGGGAATCGAATCCTAGGAAGCAATCTTCTTAGCACGATTTCTGGCAAAGGAGAGGCTGTCCTCATCGGTCGTCTCTCAATAGAGCCACCTCGTCTTCCATCCCAGCCACGATGACCGGGTGAACATCTGAATGTACTTCTTCGACTTCCCGTCGTGGAGCTTCAGATTGTAGCTACAAGCGATTCCCGCCAGCCTGGTCATCCCATAAAAGTACTAGAATACCTCCAAGTCGGCCGGAATTCCCAGGTAGGCCTCACACAAGTAAACGAACACGCCCAACATCGTGATGGAATTAGGAACGAGGTTCACCAAGTCTACCCCGAAGTGTTCGAGTACGAGTGTGAGGGAAGGGTGAGCGGGCAACCGAAGGCCACACTCACAGTACGTTTGGAAGATGGAAATCTGCCCAATCTCCCCCGACGGCCAATGCTGCCTAGTAACCTCAATCCACTTGACGAATTGCCTCTTTGGGATCTTCTCGGCAGTGACCAGAGCCTTCATCTTGGTCGCGTCCATATCCGATTCAGCCCATTGGGAAGTGGCTCCGGCCATCTTTCTCAAAGGAAGAAGATTTAGATCGGGAAAGGTCTCAAGGAGGCACACGATTTGGTTGGCGGCGGAGAATGCAAGAACTTGATGAACAGTGGAAGCGATTTGGGAAAAGGTAAAAAACTTAAGTCTCCCCCACGGTAAGTATTTATAACTGCGCGCCTGAGTTAAAGACGTGGCGACCCAATGATTGCCACTACTTCGGGAACTGCTCTAACAGACAGGTCTGTGAGAGTTGATTTAGATTCTTTAATTTGTCTGCTCGAGAAAACCGAGTTTGTCTTTACACCTCAAGCAAAATTACCTTCTTGACCAGGTCTTTTTCTGGTAAAATAAAACAATAGTCGAAAAGGTTTTTACTTCTGATTATAGTACTGTGACCACCTTATGGTCGTAAGATTTTCCACAACCTTCTTGACCAAGTCAATTTCTGGTCAAATGAAATACCGGTCGAAGAGTTTTTCCTTTGACCACCATTCTACAACCACCAACTGGTCGTAAGATCATCTACAGCTCCTTTTCCAAATAAGTTATTTTCACTTGATGCTGGGGGGCTAGATGACGGGGATCTAATAATCCTTATTTAATTATTTATCTGTAATTCATATTATGGATAATAATGCCGTCATATGGTTCTTGAGTATACCCCTTAATATTCATAAGGAAGAAGCTGAAGGTCGTAAGTTCTTTTACGACCACCCTATAGTCGTAAGTCTTTCTACGACTATCCCCAGATCGTAAGTTCTCCTACGATCAGTCTGTGATCATAAGCTCTACTATGACTAGACCTGTTCAAATCTTTGGTCACGGCTTGAAAAGCCTAGCCAAAATCATCGGTTCGAGAGCTCGGCCCGAAAAACGTAATTATTGTTTAAAATGTATTATTTTAATCATTTTCAGAATAAAAAACTAATATTTAATTCATTTTCAGCATTAAATAAATAGAATTCTATTTTTAAATTGTGTTTACCGGAATTTCGGGCCGGGTCGAGCTTCCTTCGGGCCGAATTTCCGGTCCCAAGCCCGGCCCAGACATGGTCGGGCTTGGGCCAAGCCGCCCATGAATAAGTCTAACTACGACCACCACCTGGTCGTAAGCTCTTCTACGACCAGTCCCTAGTCGATGGGGGCTTACAGACATATGGGCCTAGTCGATCAGGGAATCTTTTGCACCATATCTAAAGATATGGACAGTTAACTACGCTATTATTCCGTAGAGTAATGGCATGATTTAACTCTCTTTCTTGGTGATAACTTCCTAGACGATGTGGAACGTTACTACTCCTACAATAATCTCCAGTAATGGCTCCATGATCTGAAGCATTAAGGTGCCCTTTGAACTGGAGAAACAGCATCCCACTTCGAGGACTATAAAAAAGGCGGGATAATCAGGAGAAGAAGAGAGGGGATAGACAACACAATCAGGAGCACATAACATTACATTTCAGTCTTTCTCTAGATCTGTAACTAGCATACTCAATACATCTACACAGGAGTAGGGTTGTTATTCTCCCCGGAGAAGGCCTGAACCTGTATAAAAATCCCCGTGTCGCTCTCTCTATGTGATTTTGAGTCTTGAAGACCCCCCGAATCAAACAATCATTACGTAAGATCAGTTCTAAAATACCGACAGATACCCTCCTATCACATGGCTAACCGTACAATTTTTCAATTGGATAAACTATCCAAAATCATTTATCAAAATATTTTGAAACTAAAACCAAAGTCTAACTTTGAGTGGCTTTGCTAGCATGTTCATGACCGTGGACACGGCTATTCGAATAGTTTTTATACTCTGCAGAGATTGTACAGCTTTACCCACAAGAGATAATCAACTTATAATGTCCGCTCACAAACTTCCGAAGGTGTGCGACTAAGAAATTATCACAAGGCCTTTACAATGCGCCATCCCAACGTAGTTATGCCTCGCTAAGGTTTCTCTTCCTTTTGATTGAACCATCCATCGAATTTAAGCACCTTTTGCGCCGTGTGGAAATACATAAAAGTAGGTCATAAAAGACACACACGCAACTGGATGGAACGATGGTGAAATGTTGCAAATTATTTAGCCTAGTCATGCCCATTTCTTGACTTGTGGTAGTATGATGGGTCGTAGCAAAATATGCTCGAAGACCGGTCCTTAACTGACTTGGGTGACTTCCAATAAAACCCTGGTCTCGATCATAGAAATAAATCAATCCCATGCAATAACATGCACCATCCAAATATCCATTTCGCCCAAGTCCAAAGCAATTTTTAGTTATTCTCCAAGTTAAATGATTTGCTAAAAGTTCTATGGTAAAAACAATATTTTTGGTCTGAGCTTTGACTAAGCATAATTTTTCCAAATGATCCTAATTCATACTATCGTATCAACTAGGTTTTATCTAGAGTGATAATATGTTTAATTCAATATCAACAATTTAAAACAGGAATTTAAAAAACTGAATATAAATAAGCATGCAGTCATAATTTAAAACAGAATTTAAATAATTTAAAATACTGGGATTCAAATATGACCCAAGGATGTAGCTTGCCTTGCTCAATTATTTGTTATTCTGAAACGGTGTTGAAATCTGATTCTCCGAAGTCGTCGAAATCTATATGCGAAAATAAGCCAAATTCAAACAAAATACAAATAAAATACAAATGAACTCAGAGTTGGTACGAAGGAGAACGAGTCCCTCGAAGTTCAAACCCTAAAGAAAAATACTAAAAATAGATTTATGGAATTAGCCGATTTATTTTACTAAAGGAAATTCACTTTATGACAAAGGCTGACGTCAGCGACAGATAAATCAATTTTTGGTTGAATTATTTTTCTAAAGAAAATGAAATTAGGCCACTCACATGTGAGCCTGGGTCTATGGACCGGGTCCACGAAATGCACCTTGGTCCACGGTGGACCAGGGGCATGGGCCACCGTGGTTTTGCCACGCCATCCGCCACGTGGGTTTGACACATGGGCATGGCGTTGAGGTGGTGGCGGTGGCAGCCACGTGGCATGCCACGTCGATATGCCAACGGCGGTGGCGCACGGACCAAAGGTCACCGGTGTTTGGCGGTGCGGTGGCGGCTGGTGAGGTGTGCGTCGGAGAGAGGAAGTGAAGGGGGTTGAGGGTGCTCACTTGGGTGGCCGGAGGGGGACGGGCTCGTGGCGGCGATGGAGTTCTGGTGGCGAGGAGGTGTGCATGGGGTAGAGCGTGGCCATGCGAATCTGGAGGAGGTGACGAAGGCGAAGGAGCTCCTTCAACGGCAACGCTAGAGGCAGTGGTGTCGCACAGTGGCCGGCGGCGAAGAGCTTCAAATGCGGCTGGTAGAGAGGGAGAGAGGAGTAGAGATGGAGGGGGAAAGAATGAGTGGGAAGATGCGCATTCGGTGCTCCCTTTTATAGGCCAAGGGGAGGCCGGGAGGAGGAGATCGTGGGCGAGGGGTTTCTCGCCGGCGCGGGCGGTGGTGTAAATGGGATTTAAGACGATAATGGCGAGGGAAACAACCAGAGTGAAAGCGGCGTGATTAGGGGGCTTGAATGCCCTTAATGGCGACGGAAAAGGGGGAGAGAAATGCGGCAGAGATGGAGCTCCACGTGCGCATCAATGGCGGTGTTGGTGCTCTCTGTGAAAGAAAATGGGAAGAGGAAGGAGTGATAAGCGGGCCCTTTGTCAATGGGGAGGTGAGGGAGAGGCGGTAGGCCAAGCCGTCTTGGGTGGGAGGAAATAGAAATGGGTCGGGAGAGAGAATTTCGGCCCGAAGGTGATTTAAGGATTTTAATTTGATTTCCAATTTCAGAAAATACAACAAATCAGAAGGGCTTTTGAAAAATACCAAATAGAGTTCACAAATTATGGAAAAATTCACAGAAATTCCCTAAATTATCTTGAACTTAATAAAATTATTTTCAACTTAAATTGGCTTTTATTTTTGCACATAATTTATTTTTAATTTCGGAAAATAGGAAAAAGTTTTTTAAATACCGTAAAATTCTTGAAATTAATTAAATTATCATTTTTCACTTTAAATCCAGTAAAAGCCCATAAAACTCAATAAATTTTATTTTGACTCTTAAAATCCAGGAAATTCAAGCAAAGCAATAAAACTCTTGTAAATCTCGTAAAATTCGATAAAATAATAACTTTATTAATTTTATTTTTGATAACATAACCTTGAGATGTTACAAAAGTGCATGCGTTGCTTTGATGTTGTGAGGTTGAAGTTTGGTGGTTTGGACCAAACAATCATGATAGCTCTAGTGTTGGGTGCACATTTATTTAATTTTTTGAGATCAGATCCGATATTGCACCATGAGCTTGACTAACCAACCTAGCCCGGAATTACAGAGGGTGGTTATCCAAAACATTTAACAGATAAACATAGTATAGTATTTTGCGAGGAACGATTTTACGATGTCATTTTGTTAAAAGAGAAACTAGGGGTGAATTAGGGTCCGTCTATACAAGATTCGACTATTTTCTCATCCCAAAACAGTCAAATTTTAGTTCATTTATAATTTTATTATATATAAATTATAGTAATTTATTTATGTAATTTTTATTCTTGGTCAATGTAAGTATTCTCGAAAGTCTTAATAACTAATATTTTCATCACATGATTCAAAATCTAACATATACTTTGAGAGATTGACCGAAAAACAAAGACAAAAATAAAATAAAATTCTATACCAACAAAATACGGCAATGTGGTGAGCTCGTTATGTTCCAAAAAAATCATAATAAATTTGGACTAAATTCATCAAGTGAGAAGAAGTACAAATCGCAAAGCATATCAGATGGATGAAAATTCGACTATTGTGACAAAAGAAAACAGTCAAATGTTGTTTAGCAAATCTGGGTGAATTTTGGAGGATTGGATTCTCCACAGGAACAGGAATAGTCGGCCGCACTCATGTCGACTACCCTATGCTAGTTGCTTGAGTACACTACTACAGAAAAGATCTTCACAGATGGTTCAAAAATGTCATCACAGGCTGTTTTGTGAGCCGTCTGAGTTTATGAGTCAGTAATGATATAGGGTCATCACAGATGGTTTTTGAACCATCTGTGATGTAGACTTTCAAAGACGGTTTCATCTACAAACCGTCTGTGATAGTTGACTATCACAGACGGTTTGTAGATGAAATCGTTTGTGATGACTCTTCTCTATAAAGTCTCCAAGTAGTGGCTGCTTGTGCCTTTAAAACCAGCTTTATATACTCCTGTATATACCCGGTATAACTAGATTGGGAAGTGATCACAGTGAAGTAATTTTATGAAAGTGAAGTGATCAAAGTGATCACAGTGAAGCAATGTGATGAAAGTGATCAGAGTGGAGTAATTCTATCAGTTGAGAAGTCTTTTGAAGCTAATTAATTTTTAGTCATGGTGGATGTGGCAAATGCTTCAATTAAAAATATATTTGAGGAACTTAAAGTGTATAAAGGTATTTTGGGTTTTTACTTAGCTAAAAAAACATGAAGTCATTGGATGATATCGAGCTAAGAAAATGTTGCACTAAATTTGCAAAAGTTGTTCCTCAAAATGATTCATTTGATATTGAATAAGATGATCTTTTCTTTGAATTAAGAGTGTTGTAAATGACTTTGCCAGATATGACAATGTCTCAATATGTCTACTATTGAGATTTTTGACTTTGTTAGAGATGTAAATTGTTATCCAAATGTTTCAGTTGCTTATCGAATCTTATTTGTTGTACCTGTGACCATAGCATCGATTGAAAGAAGCTTTTCAAAGTTGAAGTTATTGAAAAACTATTTGATGTCACCAATGTCGCAAGAAAGGTTGAATGGTATGACCACTTTATCCATTGAGAAGGATACGTTGGATCACATTGATGTGGATACTATTATTAATGACTTTGCATCTAGAAATGCTAGAAGAAATTGATTTCTATGAGTTGTTTGTATGTTCTCGGTGTATTGAATATATTTACTGTTGATATAAAAAATAGCATTATATATTTATACTAGAATATAAGGTCTCTCGTTTTTTCTCACCCCAAGGTCTCCAAAATGCCAGACGGCTCTGCGCATTTGTACCTATTTATTTATCAGTACAAGCTAGCTAGTTCCGACTACCGAGTAGCATTAGCTAGTGTGAGTTGACGACCTTGCATGACTTCCTGACCTCGCCCTGGGCACCCTCCTTGACGTCGAGCTGCCCCATCTTGAGCATCCCCTGCTGGAACGAGTAGAAGAAGAAGGCCTGGTTCATGGCGAACAGGTTCACCAGCTGCTGCGTCTCCGCCGACTCGAACAGCGTCTGGTCCGAGCTCAGCAGGCCCCGCCGCCGCTGCAGCTCCTGGAAGTAGACGCCGTCGAACGCCGTGCTCGTCCGGTCGAACGGCGCCGTCGCCGAGTCCCCGCCGGCGCACGTGCTGCTCAGCGACAACGCCAGGGACGGGTCCAACGTCGCCTCGCTCAGGCGTTTCTTGAACGACAAGCAGTGCGCCACCCCCAGCGTGTGCCCGCCGGACAGCGCCACCATGTCCTGCGTCGTGAAGCCGTGGGAGCAGAACAGCTGGATCAGCTCCGACGCTTTCAGGGTCGGCGCCGGGAGGGCGCTCGTGTCCGCCGCGTTGGAGCGCGTCCCGTCTCGCCTTCCCTTGGGCACGCCGTAGTACGGACCTCCGGCCTGATCAAATCAACAACTATAAGTATATATGCTAAGAACGCTGCATGTCTATGACAACCACCACTGCATCTGCATGTGGTATATGTCGTTGTGTACCATGAACACCGCGTCTCTAGCGGCCAGTGCGACGATGTCGGCGCAGGAGACTATGCCGGGGCAATGCGTCTCCAGTATCTGCTTGATCCGGTCGATCACCTCGTACCCGCGCAGGCTCTTGTTCGGCGGCGCGTCCTTCTCCGCCGTGTTCCCCGGCGTCGAGTCCAGAAGCACCGACGCGTCACATCCCTGTATATGCATAGCATGCACACAATCACAACGTGTGCATGGTCATGGCGTGTGCATGTGCCGAACACAACAGTAGGACTTGATCCGACAAGCGGTAAGTGCTATACCTGAACGAAGCAGTCGTGGAAGTGCAGCCGCAGGAGCCCGGCGGCGAGGGTGGGGTCGCTCGTGAGAGCCTGGTTCACCACGTGGCTGACGACGAACTCGGCGAAGGGGCAGCTCATGCCGTAGTAGTCCATGCTGAGCGCCGCGGCGCCGGGCCCCGCAAGGCCGACGGCCACCTCCACAAGGATCAAGAGCCTGACAAGGTTCTTGGCAGCGCCCATCTTAGTTAATTCAGCGATGATAGCTGTTCTTCCTTAGTTTCTCTCAAGCGATGACAAGTAGAAGAAGATGAGTGTGGGCACTGAGGACATGCTGTGGCGAGTGCAGCTGGGAGCGGGTATTTATAATTGCAGCATGCATGATTGATTGAATTATGTGTAATAGTACTATAGTTTAACCTATATAATGTGAGAAATTTTACTATACATTCTACCAAGAGTATATGATGGTAGTGTATATAAATCAAATTTAACCATTGATTTGTTAAGGATATAATAGACTTTTTATTTGTATTTATAATTTTTTCGTGAGAGTATTATGGACTTTTCCAACTAGGATTGAAAATATTACTTTTGTGCTAAGTGATTCCACATGGGCAATTACAGTTCTATCCTTTTGAATTGTACTACTCACCCTACCCATTGTAGTATAACTAAATTCTAACTAATCTAAACCGTTGGATAAAAAAAGGCGTACCATATTAAATTGAGTGTACCGAAAAGCAGTGGCGAAGCCAAGATGATAATGAAGGGTGGGCTCAATGCCTTGAATGACTAAACTAATTTGAGACAAACATGTTCTTATATTTTTGTGCAATCAAATTCAAATATGAATAAAAGCAAAAAAAAAAAGAGAAATACAATAAAGATACCTCGCTAATAGAAAATGCATCTCCAAAACATGTAAATATGGTTCTAGTAGGTAACAACTTGCACATCAAAATTAGAAAAATTAGTGATACAATAGCAAATTGTACTTAAATGATCATGACCATTTAAAATATATGAACCATACCACTAAGACGCTAGATTGAATCACGACTTTCATGAGGCAAATTCATTGGAAGGATCTTGTGATTCCATCACCATCAATGGATAAGTTTTTGCAAGCTATTAAATTCTCCTATCATATTTGAAGCTCCATCATAGGTAAACCATGATAATCAAGCAAACCAACCAAAGGTTCCTTCAATGTCGCAGACGTACAATTTCTAACACTATATACCACATTACCACAATATGTTCTTACGAATTGCTAATAGACTAATTGAGTATATTCTAACACTATATACCACATTACCACAATATATTCGAACAAATTGCTAATCGACTAATGGAGTATATTCTAACACTATATACCACATTACCACAATACTACACTATATTCTAACAAATTGCTAATTGACTAATTAGTAAATTCTAACACTATAGTCTATATACCACATTACCCGTAGATGAGTAGACAGTAGTCAGCAAAGCTCCTTCAATCTTTAATTCTTCAGGCTTCAACCTTCAACTCGGTAGTTCAAACTTCCTCAATCCTATTCCTCAGTCACAGATCCCAACAGTCAGCAACCGATCGTCCGGTCCCCTCAGTTCCTTACTTCCTTTCCTCCTCTCACCTTGCTCCACCTCACAGTCACAGAGGACAGCGCCCCAGCCCAGGCCAGAGCCCAGAGGCCTCCTTCCCCGACCGCTCAACGCTTCGACGCCTCCTCCGGCTCCCGCCGCTCCCCGTCCTCGCCTCCGGCCCTCCTCTGGCTCCCTCGCCCCCAGATCCCTCCTCTAGTCCTCCTTCTCGCCTCCTCCGGCTCCCCTGCCCCAGATCCGGCCTCCTTCGGCTCAGCGGCTACCCCGACGCCCAGCTCCCTGCCTCGGCCTTCTTTGGGCTCGGCTACCGGCGGCGCCACGGTGACTCCCCAGCTCCCTCCTCGCCCGCTGCGGTAGCTCCCCCGCCCCAGCTCCCTCCTCTCCTCGGTGGCGCATTGGCGCGGTGCGATGGTGGTGCCTCGCCGCCTCCCCTCCTCGTTGCCACTGGCTGTGGCCAGCTCTGGACTCACTCTGGTACGTCCTCAGTCACTCGATGTCTCGATGGATTTGGGGTGGATTTGGCATGGAATTGGGAACGGGGAATAGAGAGCGTGAGGAGGGGACCGGTGGGGTGGAGTTGGGCCTTGTGGGCCGCTTCGGCAAGGGCGCAAGGCCCACAAAATGCTTTGTTCCTTGGCTTCCCTCCTTGCCTCCTTCTTGTAAGCTGGTTGAGACAACCATGTCCATGGCCGCCGCCCGCCAAAGGTTGGGTGGGGGGGGGGGCTTCCAGCGCCGGAGAGTAGGCTAGAGCCTGATGAAGCCTCCCATTGGATTCGCCCCTGCCAAAAAGAGCTCTTTAATGTACCTAAAACTAGGCCACTAGCTAGAAGAGAGATCACACTACTACAAAAAGGCTAATACTAGACGCCACATCACAGACGGTTGACCAAAATCATCTGTATTACATGCAATCACAAACGGTTTTGGTTTAGAGACCGTCTTTGTTACTAGCTGCGCTAAAAACCGTCTGTGAAGAGGTAATATCACATACGCTTCATAGCTAAAACAGATGTGAATTATCACGACGGTTATTGTTAATAACCGTCGTGATAATTCTACAAATCACGATTTATTTTCAACAAAGAACCATTCAGGAAACATCACGCGGTTCTTAATAATAACCGCTCGTGATATTACTACATATCACGAGCGGTTTTTGTTATAACCGCTCGTGATAATATCGCATTTCTTCGATTTGGTTCTTAACAATAACCGTCCGTGATATTACTACATATCACGATTTATTTTTGTTATAACCGTTTATGATAATATCGCTCTGACTCCCAGCTTGAAACCCGATGAGTTTCTTCGTCGCCGATGCATCTCTTCGTCGTCTCTCGATCCACTTCGCTCTCCGTCGCGCTCTTCGCCTCACGCTCCTAATTTATTCCTTGTTTTATAAAAAGGATCATCCGCCATCGAAGATGATCATCCCCGCATACTTATAAAAAAACAGAAATGGTTGCCTCTTCTGTTTCCTTATCACTGGCATTGATGGCCTACCTGGTCGCACTGTACGAGCACCTCTCTCGCTGTACGTTGAACCGTGTTGCAGAAGAACACTATTTCAACAGTGTCTTCACTCCTCTGTCCGAGAATTTGCCGGGGCAGGTGACGGCCACCTTTCGCCGTCTTGACATCCTCCTCCGCTGCGTCTTCCGGGTGATCTCCCACTTTTGGCGAGTTTACAGCGTCATTGACGTGGTCCGCCAAAACTACGTTGCACGTCTCCAGGAGGCTTGCTGTCAATTGGACTACTTAATCGAGGCGGCAGACGATTGAGTCGACCAGGCCGAGACCCCTCAAGCAAGGGAAGAGAGCCTATGGGCTCAATTCTTTTTGGTTCAACAGTCTGAGGGTCTTCGGGAGACAGTCGAACAAGCGCGTCAGTGGGTGGACGCATTTTAGGCTTCGTTTGATCACGAACCGTCCGCCGCCTATGAAGTATTGAAGACGGAGATAGCAGCCTACCTCCGCTACTAGAAAAACTTTGTTATATGTTGAAAATTCCAAAATGTGAAAAAAAAATCTAGTTTGGAGGCGAAGTTACAATATTAATTATATGTTGAATTATTACTCTCTCTCTCTCTCTCTCTCTCTATATATATATATATATATATATATATATATATATATGTATGTATGTATGTATGTATGTATGTATATATAGTTAAAGCAAATTTTCAGTAGTATTTAAATGACAAAATTGACATATAAACAAGTAATTTCTTCATGTCATGTAAGTGTATATACAAGATAAATATACTTGAGAAAAAACCATTTCATAGATGGGAGAAAAAACCATTTCACAGATGGTTCCATAATGGAACCGTGTGTGATATGGGACATATCACGGTCGATTCTATTATGGAACCATCGATGATATGGGACATATCACGGACGGTTCTATTGTGGAACCGTTTGTGATAATTATCACTGACGGTTCCATAATAGAACCGTCTGTGATAAGTCTCTTTATTAGTAGGAGCCCGGCCGCTAGGGTTTGCGCCCGCCCTAACTCGTCACTCCCTAGCGCACTTACTCTCGTCCGTAGCCTGGCCGCTAGGGTTTGCGCCCTCCTTAACTCATCACTCCTCAACGCACTTACTCTCGTCCGTTCCCCTCCCCACCTCGACGCCACCGCCCGACCCCATCGCCATCACCGCCAGTTGTGACACCACTCTACACTGTACAAGACACTCATACGTTAGTAGTGTCTTGTGCAGTTTCAGGGTCGTGCCACAATTACGGTGACGTCGCCACCCAAGCCACTAGGCTTGGCCCCACGTGTTGCCTGCGCCACCATGTTTTGGTTCTCCTACTCGGCCTCTTGCGCTCGGGCCCTGGCCCCCCCGGCTTTGCTTTCCCCATCCTCCCTCTATTCTACTCTAGATCTGTTAGCTTAATGTCTTTTGTTGAGTTTGATGTTTATGCTTGAGCCTTAAGTTGTGTCCTGATATTTGTGTAATTTATGCAAGGTGAAGGAGATGGATGAGGGTTGTGCTAGTGGTGGGGTCGCCGCCGTGGTTGCACTGTACTGAGTTATCATCCTACCTTACTCCCTCTCTGTCTCTACCCCTTGCTCTATGATGAAAATGGCTAGTGCTCTGCGATGGATGCCGAGGGCTACTCTTTGGTGTGGTGGCGGGTTTGGACACCTTTGGTCTTGCTGTCTTACTGTTGAACTGCTCAATGATGTTAATAGTCTTATGCTGAAATTGAATTGATAATTAGTTCATATTAATAGTTCCCTTGCTCTGTGATGTAATGATGTTAATAGTTTTATGCTAAAATTGAATTGATAATTAGTTCATATTAATAGTCTCCTTGCTCTGTGATGTAATGATGTTAATAGTCTTATGTTGAAATTGAATTGATAATTAGTTCATATTAATAGTCCTCTTGCTCTGTGATGTAATGATGTTAATGGTGGGTTTAGTTAATGCTCTCTGATGGATACTGAGGGTTATTGATGCCGGTTTTAGTTTTGTGCTTGGTTGGCTTACATTGGATGTGGTTCGGATGGGGTTTGGCTGCAATTAACTTTTCAGATTTGTAAAGGTTTTGGCTTGGTGTGTATTGTATTCGAAAACAAGACCAAATGAGTCAAAAACTAATACAACACCTCTTCACATCTCTTGCCATTCATTTCACCTTTGTCTCGTAATCGTGTTTATGCGGTCAAGTTCTCTATCTACGCCCTAGGTACGTCCTACCATTTCATTCATAATCTCTTCTCTATAAAGTCTCCAAGCAGTGGCTGCTTGTGCCATTAAAACCGGCATCATATTATTGTTCGTAGTCCCTAGCCACTTTCGGGGTCGTCCACGCAGCATGAGAAGGATGAGACAGTAGCTACGGGCAACCTCATTGAGCCCATGCAGGTTTAAGAAGTATAGATGCAGGGAGAGCGTTAGAACATTCAAGTACCTAGATGTTGTCGATAGGTAATTGGGCATCGCTATGTTCAGAAAGTGACGTGGACGCGCAGTATCTCCGATCGAAGTGGCATCATCTATCAGCAACCAACAATTCTTGAGCATGTAATTGTCTTTAAACCCAACAAGAACACCAAGCAACAAGTTGAGAATTCTTTTGCTGCGTGGACGATCCCCTCAAAGTGGCTGAGAGACTACAAACAATATATATATATATATATATATATATATATATATATATATATATATATATATATATATATATATGATGTCGGTTTTAATGGCATAAGCGATCACTACTTGGGGCTTTATAAAGAAAAGTCATCTCGAACACTTTCAACCATAAACCGTCATGTTATATACTTATCACAGACGGTTTCAGCCACAAACCGTCTATGATATGTTCCTATCACAGACGGTTCTCAGTTAATAACTGTCTGTAAAAGTATGCATCATAGACGGTTTGAAAACTGTCTGTGATGACCTTATGTCATCATTGACCCATAAACTCAGACTGCTCACGTAACCGTCTGTGATAACGTTTTTGAACCGTCTGTGAATAACTTTTCTGTAGTGGTGTCACCTTCTCTTACGAGGAGTACAATGTTCCGCCTAGAGTAAAAAAGCTCAGCCAGCTGACAGATCAGCCACCACAGTGACAGCGGTGTAGTGTCGTGCAACCGAAATGCAATTGGCAACTAGTCAGACGACGAACAATTGCCGAACTCCGACAGCACAAAATTGGGGAAACTTTTGCGGAAAGATCGTGGGAATGTGGGGGTTGACTCGGGTTCGAGCTCGGATGCATACGTCCTGATCGATGTGGGCGCATCCGCAGCTGGTATCCATGATCAAATGCTATCCTCCCGCCGTCTCCGTCTCAAGGGCGAAGTGGATCACTCTCCATTCCTTTTCCTTTCTGAATGAAAGCAGCAAGAGCGCGCAGACGATTCAGTAATCGTATGCGATGCAATGCGTAATGCCTGGAGGTATAACCGGCCGGCCAATGGCAGGCTGGCAGCGCTGGACATGAGAGCATGAACCTGCTATTGCCTTGTTGCCGTTCACTGCACCAGAGCGACGTTGCATGGAACTGCGCCTGCGTCACTGAGCATTCACCATAGTGTATGGTTTGTACAAGACAAGTACAGGAAGCAAGTAGGATAGGTCGAAGGCATTTGGTCCACAAGTTCTGCACAGTGGTTTAATCACTAAATCAGTAGCACCAGCTAGCGACACTAAAAATCTGAATGTTTGTGAGTTATCCGGTTATTGATTGATTGGACTGGGTGCACCATATGCTGCAAATCGTGCAGAATGACATGGATTGCTTGGAATACGTTTGGATATGCAAGGTGCTGTTCATTGTCTTGTAAGTACTGAAACCTCATGCAACCTCTTATTTTTTTTGAGGAACCAAGCAACCTCTTATAATCAACATGATTGAACATATAAGTACAAGAATCCATTATGCGCATAAAAGACTCTACAATCATACACAACAATCCGTTTAAAAAAAAATCATATACGTAACATTGTTTGCAACATATACGCGATCTACTGATCATTTCTGTGGTTTCTCGAGAAAAGTTTGTAGAATTCTAAACCAATCTAGCTGAGTATAGCTGTTCTCTGTAATATGAGCTAACAAGTCCGGCTTCTCTCCGCGGTGCTACTCGTCTCCGGTGATGATTCATGCTGCGGGTATGGTCCATCCTCCATGCATGACAACATCTGAATTCCCCCATAATTAGTTACAACAGGTCCGTTTTTGGACACATCACCTTCTGTAAACTTATGTTCTTGTGCATTTTTCTTCGCGTTCCTTGCTATCTCAACATTTTTGAAGAAGGAGACGGCGACGACGATGATTAGCGCAATCCCCCACAATGTACAGGTAATGTAGAACACTCCCCTGAAGCTCTGGAAATCAAGCATCTCAGAGTCAATGCTACTTCTCAGCCTGGAGCAATCCACCGTGTCGCGAAACCATGCACGCTCTATCTCCACCATCTTATCCCCTTCTGTCACATTTAGTATTGCCCGCGACACGTCAGGGACTAGGGGCGAGCCCTTGGGGAAAACCTATATTAAACACAAGCAACAGGTTACAATTACTTACATTTTAGTGTAGTTGAGCAAGTTTACACATACTAATCAGTAGCTGCAGACCGAAGGTAAACAATTGTTAGAGTAATTTGTTGCAGTAAGTTTCTCAATACTAGAGGAATAATTAACAGAGTACTGTAGATGATACATGCTGACCAGATCAATAGCTCTAGACTGAAGATAAACAACTGTTAATTTGCGGCAGTAAGTTTCTGAAAACTAGAGGAACAATTGGCATACTACTGTAGATGATACGGAAAATAAAAGTTCGATGGAAAAGAATTGTCTATACAACATGTGACTGTTTTTCTTTTGGAAAACATTCAGATTTTTGAGTCATTAGATGGAGATCAAATGTCCTAGATATCACCCCCATCCTATACTAACTATTTCCATCCCCAACCCAATCCTAACCCAAGCATGAGTCTCTAAGCATAATCGTAAGGTCAGAATTCTGACTGTTTTTTCTCGAAAAAAAATATACGACTATTTTTTAGCAATTCCCAAGGGGAGAATATATGCTCCACTGATTACTTACAAATCCAAATCCTCCAGTCTTGTAGACACGCCCAACCATGCTGTACTCGTTGCATGACTTTCCTAGCAAGAGCTTGAGGAAGGGCACCTCATCGAAGACCGCCGCGACGCCACCGTTCCATGTGCCATTTCTAAGTGCCTCGTGGTACTGATCGACGCCGCTGTAATTCCTAAGCCTGCTCTCCTCGAAGCCAAGGCTATTGATCAGCAGGTCTTTCACGAAGGAGCCGTCCTGGTAGCCGACGTAGTAGCCGTTCTTCTTGAGCTCGTCGATGTCGGAGAAGGCCGGTTGCAGCTGCCTCACGGTCATCATCGACGTGAGGCTCGCGCTGTAGTTCTTCTCCAGCAGCCACGCGACCAGCATCCAGTTGACCAGCGCGAACTTGGACAGGTTGCGCTGCAACTTCTCCCCTGCATAACAAATAACAGCATACATGTATTGAGTCGCACCAGTTCACCCAAAAGCTTAAGCCGATGAGGAAAGCATCTGAGCTCTATTAGGCCTAAGATATAGACTCAAAGTGGGTCGTAATTATTATTCTTAATATTGCGTTGGGCAGGTCTGACTATGATACCATATTGAGTTGCATCTCCAACTAGTTCATGCAAAGACTTAATTTGATAAGGAAATGTGGGCAATATACTTGAACAACACATACGCTAGAATAATGTTACTAATTGTGTACATTGGACAATGCTAGGAGATAAGATGGTGCAGGGGAATGAGTGTCCTACTTGGTGCTGCTCGGAAGGTGAAGAAGTTGAAGTAGGAGATGTTGAAGAGCTGCTGCGCGTAGGAGTCGGCACGGAGCTCGCTGTCCTCGACGCGGTGCTCGATGAGCCACACGACGAAGCCGGTGAAGACGAACAAGGTGAGGATGTCCAGCCACAGATCCGAGTTGAGCGGCTTCATGAACACCCATAGGCTCTTGCTCCTGCTGTCCTTCATTGGCACGACCATCTGCACGCCGGACTCCGTGTACGGCAGCGTGAAGTCAACGTACTCCGCTCTGTCCGCGACGATCGTGGTGTCGCCAACCATGGCGTCGTAACCCTGCAGCTTGCTCCAACATATGCAAAGTTCAGTTCAGGCTAGGAAACGTTATTTGTATGAGTATGTATGTGAAGGCAAGCTAGACTGACTTTTAGGGAGACTTGGCGCGTCATCTCGGTGTAGGACAAACTGGTGTCGCTGGAATTCGCCATTGGCACGTACTCGTACGGGACGGCGTAAGGCAGCGTCCGCATGACGGCATCGAAGATGTCAATGCAGTACCCTGTGATGTCCGTGACGATGTCGGTGTCGGGGTTCCGCTGCACGTTGACGAACTCCGTGAATCCGGTCTTCACCGGCACGCCGATCCTGAGCTTTCTACTGGGCGCCGTCGGCCATTGCCAGCCCTTCGGGACGGTGAACACGTCGCCCGGCCAAAGTATTGGCCTCAAGCCGTCCGACAGCGCGGCGAGCTCTCTCCGGGGGCCGCGCTCCGGCGTCCAGAACCCGACGTTCCGCTGCGCGGTGCCGACTATGTTGATGATAGAGTATGCCGGGGACACGAGCTGCCCGTCGTCAAGCCGGAACTCGCCGGACATTCCTTGGAATGCCGTGTTCCGGATGGCATCAAGGATTTGTCTCCCGCCTTGTCGGGGAACGAGCCGGCCAAGCTCGGTTGAGTTATCCGCTACTTGCGGTGGCCGTGTGCTCTCGTCCTGAGCTCCGGCGAGTTTTGAGACGGCCATTGCCACTGCCCATGCCGTGTCGTAGGCCCAAAGCTGGAACACCGTGGGGTGCAGCGGTGGAGACCCCGGGTTGTCCATCTGCAAGCGCGGCGCGAACCGGGACGCGAAGCTCCTGAGCCTGTCCGGCGGCACGTAAGGCCGGACGCAGACCACCCCGTCCATGGCGCCGAGCGCCGCGGCGTCGAGCCGATCGAGCACGCTGCAGACGCTGTCGGTGACGATCCACGCGTAGCCTTCCTCCATCATGCCGGCGCGGCGAGCGAGCGCGAAGAGCCGCGCGGCGAGCTCCCACGCCATATGCACCACGAACACCCGCGTCTGCATGACCATGAGCCGGGACAGCTCCGCCGTGATCTGGTCGTCCGACGCGGTTGCCGGGATGACGCTGCGGTAGGGGACCCTCGCGTCTACGTCCTGGAGGCCGTCGATGAGGTAAGGCACGACGCCGGCGCCGAACTCGGAGTCCTCGAAGACGGGGACGACCTCGCGCCATCCGAAGAGGGCGACGAGGGCGACGATCGCGGGGACCTGGGAGGAGTCGTTGGCGGTGGCGCGGACGAAGAACGGCGAGCGCGCGGTGGAGAGGGTGGGGCTCGTGGCGGAGAAGGAGACGACGGGGACGTTGGTGCTGTTGCCGAGGTCGAGCACGAACTCGGTCTGGGTGGACGTGCCGGGGCCGATCAGGACTTGCACGCCGTAGTTCTTGAGGAGATCAACGGCTGCGACACAATGTAATGCTCTTGTAAAATTTTCAAATTTGGAAAAGAATCTTATTCCGACTGCAAAATTGTAAGCCTTCTTCTCCTTAATAGAATGACACGCGAAAACTTTGCGTGTTTTCGAAAAATAATAATTGAAAATGTGACTTAAAAAGCACAAATCACTTTAGAAATAGACACCACTTTGTTTTTTTTTTTGCTATTCTTCTTTTAGGAAGAACAGTAAGACCAAGCTGGTCCTACACTCCTAATGTGTATATGTAATTATATTATAGAAAAAGAAATACAAAGTTTGTACAGAAAAGAAGAAAAAGAATGTACAAGAAACAAATTTAGAAGATGTTACCTAGCCAATCTTGAATTTCTGTTAAGTTGGTTTTGCTAATTATCATACATTTAGTACCTTTTTAAAATGGCAGTTGAAATTTCTATAGCTGTTAGATGTGCTTGGAGATGTGTTAAGGTTCAGGTGCTATATGTTGATATGATAGATGAAGATTAGGTTCATCCCTGGAAAATATCGATCGTATGTCTCTCATGTATACACACCACCAATTTTTTTCAAGGAAATTACTGCACAATTGGATTAGTCATAGTTCATGAAACATGAACAACAATTAAGGAGTGATTCGTCAACTGCCTCAATAAAAATGGAGCTGGGGTTTCCCCAATTTGCTCTAAAGAAAAATCGTCAACTGCCTTGTACCAGTAGGATTTTGTACTGCTCCTTTGAGGGGCTGGGGTGGCATGCAAGTGGAATTCTAAAAGGCACAAAGGATAAAGAAAGATGTCTCTAGCTACCTGCTGATGCCGTGGCGACATCGCCTTCCTTGCAGTCCCTGAAGTGCATGACCACCCTCGTTCTCGCCGCGCCGCCATTAGCACCGCCGTAGAAATCCTCCAGCGCGAGCGAGATGCTTGTCCGGCTCGCCTTGCCGACCGGTGACTCGAGGTCAATCAGAGCACCGACATGAACAGCAGTTACAGCACTACTGCTCTGTGCTCGCGCCGTCTTTGCTTCAAATAAGCTCATTGCCATCACAAGCAGAAACCATGCAGAACAAGTCCTACCAGTACTAGCACTGCTGCCTTTCATACTAGCTCACCACCGTAATCAGTGCTGTGCAGCTCACTAGTCACTACAGATATCGGATGCATGTCCATCAATCGGCACGGAGGTGAGTGTTATGTAGAAAAGATCACGAGCTGACGCCAACTTATTCGGTTGAGTTGAGAATAATATCTCTGCACGTTGACGTCGCAGTGAGATTTGACATTTGACAGTGAAGAAACATATGTTATTCCGCTGGTAAACGGAAGGAATTGCAGCGCAGCTTCCAGCTCGGCCACGTACGTCTCGTCGGTTGAATTCTTCCACCGATTCTTTTTCTGTCAGTGCATAGGGAAATTGCCTAGCTACTCCAGTTAATTTGCAAAGGTATATACAAGATTCTAATCTAATATGCAATACATTTCAGAAACATATCCTTGGTTTAGAACTTCTTACAACAAAGTGAATATATTCGGCATCTTTCTTTCTTCTCGTTATCTCTAATATACATCATCAGAAATTTTACGTAGCAAAGATTATAAACAACTGATGTCATCCGTTTGTACACATACTTACATATATAGACAGTTTTTGTTTGGAGATCATAGACGGCAGTTGAGTAGGATAGTACTACTCGAACTAGTATTTATTGAACTCATGTATTTTATATAGACAATAGAATGATCGTGGCGTTATTATATAGACTATGACGTACACTGCAACTCTCTCCAGGTTCTTTTCTGAAAAACAGGTTTGTGCATGTTAGTAAACGGTGTGAATTACACGGCAATTTCTAGCGACTCTTCTGCACCAATCTTGTTCGGCCGTATGTGTTTCATTCAGGACGTATGCAAACGAGATAAGCAAACAACGGTTGGCTGATGGAAATTTTCCCAGTCCAGATTGACTGAATACAACAAGACTGCCAATTCAGCTGTGCAGATATATTCAAGATTCATAGCCAGGTGTTCTACTATGTATGGTTCATTGTTTCAAAAAAAGGTATTATTCGCATAGTGCTTCTCGGGACCAGCAAGAAATTCTCCTTTCGGCGCTGTGGGATCCGGATTTTTTAATCCCGAATCTTTTATAAAAAATACAGTGTTATTCTTGAGTCAGTAGATAGCACTCACAGATACATCACTGAATGATTTCATACATGACGTGAACTAAACTATTCATTGATTAAATAACATCAGAATTCACATAGGCCACATCGGGCCAAGTTTTACAATAAGGACCGAACAGGCCAAATGATTACATTACAAAAACGGAAGTGACAGCGGAAACAAAAAGGGTAGAACACATCTTTCCACAGGTAAGCGACAGGGGTAACCCGTGTGCATCCGATACTAATTAAAGACTTGGATAATATTGGATGCACGCAAGTACCAGCGAAGTCAGCCAGACTGAGGCGAGACCAAGACGACTAAAACTATCTAAACTCCTCCATCATCTTGACCATCCACGTCTGATTCCTCGTAGTACGCGTAACGTCCTTCATCCACGGCTTCTGAGAGACTTGGGAGAAAGAGTGAGAATGAGCACAACTTCCGTGCTCGCAAGCCAACACACAAAATGCAGTACAGTGATACATGCAAGGCTTAATAAGGATAGCTCTAGTTCTTTTATTTGCTAAAGCAATGTTTTTAATTATCATAACTACAAATTCCCATCACTTAGCATTTGAACCAAATTGCATTTTATTAAAGAGAGTAATTGTGCAATATTTATAACAGCGGAGGTTCCCTCCACCTTATGCTTACTTTTGATTGGGGCTATCCCCACTTATTAACACTACTGAGTTCGACGACCATGAAAAATTCAATCTCAGGGCTAGCTGAGCCCGACCTGATTTTCATTCCACCCACAAAGTTTTTGAAATAGAACTAACTTTAGTAAGTTCTCATATTCGTCTTTGACCGTAGGCACGGCTGTTCAAACAGTTTATACTCTACAGAGGTTGTACAATGTACCCACGAGAGATAATCATACTCGTTGCCCCACATGATTCCTTAGTCATGTAGTTGACATATCATCACAATAACTTTTTAACTTATCTTGCCCCTCCAGTCATCTCACCCACATGGGCCGCGCTTGCGGTGGGTCCCATAAGTTGTGCGGGATGTCACCCCCACGACTAGTCGTAGCAGGCAACTTCACCCTTCTCTTGGTGTCCCATTCAAGCCGAAACGCATTCCACACTTGCATAATCCCATCACCCCTCCAGCGAGATGACTTTCAGGGTTCAACAAATTTACTAAGCCAAGTTGCGCTTTGCAGACTTGTGGTCGCACATGTTTTACGATGGGAGGTCATCGCCGGATTAAGTCCTTAATGTCATCTGGACGGTTCATACCACTTTCCACACATTCTCGTGCACCGACGGCACCTACCACCTTACCATCCACCCAGATGTAGACAACAATTAACAGGGTTTTTAGGGAGCAAAATACATTATCTCAATATTCCAGTCATTCATCCACAATGACTACCCAAAACCACTTTCATGTTTAAAAGAGATGATGATTAGGGCATTTTAATGCCCAAGTACTTAAGCAAGACTAGCATGTCGCTAAAGTACAACCTATAACTAGTAATTACCGCATAGTTACTAGGGTGACATGGAATAATTGGTTCAGTTGTCAAAGGAACATTTACATGAATATTCCGCTTCGGATTGGAAGATGGCAAGATATCGCCGATCGAGGAAAAAGACATAGCTTGATCTTGAATTCGAAAGCTTCTTTAATTATTGGATAAATATTAAGGAAGTTCCATGAGTTAGGTTTGACTTACGATAGATATAAGTCTAAAAGAACACTGGGCATTATTTGATGAGCGTTTAAACATTAGAGATTAGGGTGTGAGTTCCACATGCGAAGAGTATGATTTTTAATTTGATGAGTTAAACTTGGAGTCCATATTTTACCAGAGTTCTCTTCTTAAAGTGATGCTTCGAACTGTCGATACATTAATTATTCTTAATTACCACTGGTGATTTAAATCCAGACATAAAGATAGGATGACTGATATTTGTACAAGATTATATTTTTAGCAAGATTTCAAATTAAATTGCATTTTAAATTAGATAGTAAAGGCATAACAGTTAATTACTTCTTCTTTAATTTATTTTCCGCTTACACAAGGTTTTACATATATCAATAAATATGTTATTTTTGATATAAATATTATTGATTTAAGATTCAAATGATTCTTTTCTTTAATTATTAAATCAACATTTTAAAGGTCTTCATGATTTTTGGGGTATGGAGATGATATTACATATTTTTTCGGGCTTATCTTTACACTAATCATTTTTAAATAACATTGATAACTTTAGATCACGGGATAAAGTTGCGATGGTTATTATTTGGACCAAAGAATATTTGATAGGATTTGCAAGTTAATTATTCAAGTTTCAAGAGAAAGATATTGATAGCATCAGAGTGATATCGAAAAGCTTCAAATTCTAATTCCTGTAATTTGTAATTTAAGTTCTTATATCTCATGGTTTTGAGCATTAGTGGATAATTAGTTAAATTAATTTTATCAATTAACTGAACATTATTTACAGAGGGATTGATATTTGAAGGTTATTTGCATGAACTTCCAATGGCAGATGAACTAATTAAGCTTAACTTCCCCTATTAGCTCTCAAAGGAATAGGCCCACAAATCATTGAGAGAGTGAGAGAGACAAAGAGTAGCACACATAAGAACAGAGGGGGGGCTCACCACAGAGGAAGCCGGGGGAGAGCTAGAGATGGGCTGGCTCACTGAAGCGGCATGCCGAGAGGCGGAATGGATGGGCAAAGCGGCCGTCGGGGAGGAGGAGGTTGAGGGAGGTGGAGTTGTGGCCGGGCGAGCACCACGGCGGGTGGGTGGCGGCGTGGATCGGCTGAGCGCGGGGAGCAGAAAGGGGAGCGGTGGTGCTGGAGCGAGAGGGGAAGGGGAAGGAGGAGCATGAGCACGAGGGAGGGGAGAGGTTGCTCACCGAGCGGTTCGTGGAGGCCGAGGCGCACTGGAGCGGGCCGGCGACGCGGGGAGGACTCGTGGTGGCGACGGCCTAGGGCAGTGGGGAGGCTCGGCCAGCGGTTGGAGAAGCTTGGGGATGTCGAGGTGGAGCTCCTGCAGTGAAGAATCGACCAGAGGGGTGTCGAGGAGGAGATGGCGGCGGTGGAGCTCGAATTGGCCGGAGGCAGAGGGGATGGTGGTTCCGACGACGTCTGAGGTCGAAAAGCGAATCCGGCTGGGGGAGAGTTTCACGGGGTCCTGGAACACGTGCTGATGGGGCCGGAGCGGTGAGGGGCTCGCTGGAGCGGGGGAATGGCTGCGGGGTGGCGAAAGGGGAGCTCGGGCCTCTTGTCGGCTTGCGCTAGGGGAAGAGGGAGATGAGGTGGAGAGGGAAATGGCGAGGAGGCCAAGGCTCTTATAGCCCTGGGGGAAGATAGGGAGCCGTGGTGCGCGGCATGGGCATGCTTCGTGCGGCATGGGTGTGTGATGATGACACACATGACGCGACAGGATGAGCGCGGGCACGCACGGCGTGCGGCCAGGGCGTGGCAGAGCGAGAGCAGGGGGCCGACGATGGGATGGGTCAGGGCACAGCAGGTGAGGGCAGCAGAGCTAGGCACGTGCGTGGTTCAGGGCATGGACCAGGCGCGTCCGGGCGTCCTGGGCATGGCAGAGCAACATGGGCAGGAGGCCAGGGGGCATGGGCGGCTAGGGGGAGGAAGGAGCCAGGGAGAGGGTTGGGCTGGACAGGGTTGAGCCCAAGGAGGCAATTTGAAATGGAGGTTTGAAAACCGTTGCTTTGAATTTGAATTGAGATTTGAAACCCTTTTTGAGAGGTTTTGAGGATTGAAATAGAGCTTTTGAACTCAATTGACAATCTGAAGTTTGCTGTTCACAAACTGAAAATGGGCTATTACAAATCCTACCCTCCTTAAACAGAATCTCGACCCCGAGATTCGAGCTACTCCCAAAACACAGAAGGAGAGGGGGGAGGAGGGTCCGGTGGGGAAACTGAGCACCACGGTTTTTACAGCTTGACAGATCGGCAACTTAAACCTTTCAGCAATAATCCTTGAAATGCAAAACTTTAGAATCAAACAAAACTTGCGCTGGAACCGATTCAATAGAGAATGTACCCATTAGTACTTCTGTGACTACCTGTGCCTCCTTTGTTGTGACATGGTTCGCATGTCCGTGGTTTGGTGTTGAAGTAGACCTAAGTGCCTACGGAGTCAGCTGACTCTTGCTTGTAGTTGAAGTCTGGCCTTGAGTTAGTGTGGTACCCAAGTTGAACATCGTGGGAGTGACTTGGTGTTGAGGGCACTTTTTGGCGAAGTGTCCCTTTTCTTTGTAGTTGCAACAGTGAAGATGAGCTATCAGATTATGCACTGTAGGTTGTACGGTGGAGCGGGGAGCACGAAGATCATTCTCACTTCTTCCCATTTCCACTGAGGAATTATGACACTTCCGTGTAGTCTGGCTATTTCCCTATAAAATGAAGGGTGTCTGGTACTGGTTGCCTTTGTCAACTTCATTCATGACGAGTCTCACAACGGCTTGGAAACTTGTCATTTGTAACTCAACTGCCTTGGTTAGCAACGGGCGCAGAAAACAGTCTTTGGGGAAGTGATCTTGACCTTTGCAGAGAAAACATGTAGCTTTACTCATCGAGCATTCACTTGGCTGGTGGTCCTCATTGCAGTTGGGGCAGTTTACGCAGCATTGGTCTGCCTATTGTTCTTTTTCGCCACAATGTGTGCATGCTACTTGGTTCATAGGGCACTCTCCTGATTGATGGTGCTCCTTACAGCAGGGACAGTAGGGGACCGAGCACGCGTAGGAGCAGTGTCCATATTGCCCACATGTGAAGCATGCTCCTTTTACATCCTGTCGTATTGGAGGACATAATTGGGCAGCATGTCTTATCTTGTCACATTCAGAGCATATGGTATTTGGCGGAGCTTCCGGATCTAGTGTAGAACTTCGGCAGGTACAACTTGCTCCTTGCTGGGGCTCTTGATAAGTTCTTCTTTGCCAAGGCAGAGGCTGGAGGCGATGCCATTCCTTGCTGATTCTTCGAGATTCCGTCGGGGACATCTAGGCACATGGTGTCCTAGGTTGCCGCAATAGAAACATTTGATCTCTTGGCCTTGCTTCCTTTGGTGGCATTTGTTGGCGCGGTGTCCGGTAATTTTGCAATAGAAGCAAGTGATAGCCTTTTTGGGTCCTCCCGACGTAATGGCATGGTTCTCTTTAATGTGATGGCTTCTCCTGGGCAATCCTTTAAGTTGATGGGTGGCAAGGTCCACTTTGCCGTCTTCTGCGCAACGTGCAAGACGAAGCTTCTTCTGGGGGCATCTAGTGCCCTTTTTCTCCATAGCTGCAGCAGTGAAGGTGGCCTGCCGGGTTGGGTGCTGCAGATCGTCTGGCAGAGTGGAGAGTGCGAAAAACATTCCCACTGGAGCGTGGAGTTGGAGTTGGAGCTCTTGGTGGCTGGGCTGTTGACTGATTGAATGATGAGCTGCCGAGAAATACTGACTGCTGGGGGTAGCTGTCTTGTGGCCTCTGTGCTGTCATCTTTTTGTGAACGGCACCACTTCCTTGGGCTGTTACTCTCTTTGGTGCCATCTGAGGAAACAACTCAGCTTAGAACTAGAGGAGATATATGAGGGTTGACTGGCCCTCTAGAGCACAACAGAAGAACTTGAACCAAACGAGGAGAAAGAATCAAGTATAATACAAAGCCTAGAGTGGCTGCATTATATTAAGAGGTTAGGTGTTACATGACTCCTGAAACACAACATATAGGCCATGGTAAGTCACGACACAAGATACAAACACATCGTCTATAAAAGAAGGAAACAGAAAGTGCTTGCAACCAAAAGACTGCCTAGTAAGCACTGCTAGCTAACCTAGACTAAGTCTGACTACTCCAACAGGGGTTGACCACTACAAGCGGTGCAGTTACCCGGGGAGCGGGAACGGTTGAGACTGCGTCCACGGTTGGACTCTCCAAGGTTGATGACGGGCGGTGGACTGGGGCATCGCATGCTCTTGCGCAGTCCTCCTAATACGGGCTTCTCGGGGTCGGAGTGGTCGATCAAGCGTCCGGTCGCTGGAGGCGATGGCTGGTGGGGGAGGAGCTGGGGCGGACATCACAACAACTATTGTGGTGCGTGCTAACTCTACAACGGCGACATCCCTCTCTTGTCTTTCCTTAGAGAGGGATGTATCCCATATGATCAGCCGGTTGCGAAGGGTGTCGGAGTGGTCGTAGTTGCTAGTGATAAGCATCCGAAGTTGTCCAATCTCGTCTATGACGCTGGTGAGGGAAGCTGTCATCACCTACGTAAGCTGCACTTGATGAGTCAGACGAGGGTCGTCGTCTTTAACGTTGAAGACCTTTGGGCAGTGCTCTCCATCCGGGAGATACGGGAAGTAATAGAAAGGTGATCTCAGAAGGAGATCCTCGTGCATCCAGCACAAGCAGGTGGAGGCAAAGTGTGGCGACCCTGAGATTGGACCCGTTTCAAGCTAAGTGATTACACCAAAAGCGCATCACTTAACGAGAGACGAAACCGATTCTGAGTGCTCGGATATGTGTCCCATGTTAGCTCCCA